>JAEDXX010000244.1:0-120635 GCA_021725515.1 Epicauta chinensis
TGTACATTCATATTCGTAGTTTTGATATCAGTGTTCTTTTTCATTTGAGACAACAGCCCAGCAAACGATCGATCACTGACCTCTACTGGCTTTACGATAATTACATAATTACCTCGCGGTTAAGCCTTGTTTTTGATGTATTGACTATACGATCACTTGTTATTTCACTTCTCAGCACGTGGATTTTGACGTTTATGTCCGTATCGGGAAATGCAATTTGAAACAATTTTCTAATATTTACCCTATTTATTTTCGGCAGTGACACCGCACTCCTTTTTCTTTCTTTTACTAATGGGATTTTCAATTTCTTTGACACGAGGAATAGCTCATCATTGCTACCATCTCTAATATCATATCTATACAGCCTGTCCCAGCTAAGTGTTCCACCTCAAAAATCTCGTTTGTTTGTGAATTGAAATGGAAAAGTATCTAAAGATATTAGACTACAATGTCTATACTTTAATTGACCGACACGATACCTACAAGGAATACTGCGAATGAATTTGATATGAAAATAATATTTTTCTTTTAAAAAGTTCTCATTTTCAGCTCAAAAATAAATTAGAGCTTCTCTGGGATCAACAACCTATTCATTGATAAAAAAAGTCTACATGAAAATTAAATGTTAGGAAACCTATCACCTGAAATGAATATCGCGAATGAACAAAATGTCAAATTAAAGACTGTATTTCAGATCAAAGACGCAACAATTTATCGCGCCTCCAATGGTGGAGGCGCCGGGTGAATCACACTCTCCCGTATTTTTTTGTACCGCGTGTTCGTGTTAAGTGTGAAACCTCAAATATCTCGTTTGTTTGTGAAGTGAAATGGAAAATAATGTAAAGAATTTACACTCCAATGTCTATACTTCAATTGACCGGTACTATTTTCTTTCTAGCTGATTTGAAAAACGTCCTATAAAGTCTCGAAAATTACTCAATAGTATTAGGAAACCAATTACCTACAATGAATACTGCGAATGAATTTGATATGATAATATATTTTTTTTAAACTTCTCAATTGCTGCTGAAAAAATTTAAAACTTCTCTGGGATCAATAACTTATTCATTTTTTGAGCAGCAAATGAGAAGTTTTTAAAAGAAAAAACATTATTTTCTAATCAAATTGATTCGCAGTATTCATTGTAGGTGATCGGTTTCCTAATAGTGAGTAATTTTCGAGGCCCTATATGACGTTCTGGCATTTCCAAAATCGTGTCGGTCAATTGAAGTACAGACATTGTAGTCTAATTTCTTTACATACTTTCCCATTTCAATTCATAAACAAACAAGATATTTGAGGTTTCACATTTGAAAAAAACACCCGGTATATGTTTCTTTCAAGTGCGCCTATTTTCTTTCATGTTTTTTATGTGTTACACATCAGTTGCGAATTATCAAAACGCACGTTTATAAATTCCGGCAACGATCTCTAAGGAGTTTATGAAACTATTTTTGTTGTTCAATTTCCTACTTAGTCAGTGCGAGTGTGACTCCGATTCTTTCAAACACTGTTGTTCTGTAAGTGAGGTGAGCAATTCAAATCCAGCATGTGCTCGTTTTTATCTAGTTGTCATGATTTTATAGCATCTTCAAGTAATATTTCTTGTTGTTGATCGAAGGTGTATGTTGAAATTTCCTTTGTTAAAATGTTTTTGTCATCAGCGTTGTTGTCTATTTCTTAATTTGATATTCGCCAGTTTAGCTGGACAATTGTTTTTCAATATATTGCATGAAGATTCATAATTCTTCAGATGCAAAGTACTTAGTTATAGCTTTGAAGTTCTCCGTGATCAAATTTATTTCTTCTATGACATCCATTTTTTGCAGCTTTAGTTCAGTTAAACTTTTTTGTTATTATAGTCAACTTTATTAGTGTTACTCATTTTTACACAATCTTAAATAATCTTGATTTGCCTCAAACTTTGTTCGAACGTCAATCCTAAAGAATATTTCTGATAATTAAAATTAATTGATCTATCATCAACTGATTTTATATAGTCCGCGATATGTACAGGTTGGCCCATTTTCGATGGTTTTGCAGGGTATCTCCTATAAGGGGAGCTCATACGAATGGTATGTACATTCCTGTCTTACTAGACAGATGGTGTAATTAGATTTTTGCATGTTCTTTTGTTTTCGAGTTATTTCCAGTTTGTAATTTTTCCGCGATTTCGAAGATGCCTCATATCTCGTAGGCTATCAAAAAAGTTCATTTTTTTTTTTACTATTTTTAATGTAGTTTTTAAAACTGATTCTATTTAGCCATTTAGTTTTCACCGTTTCTGAAATACAGTAGAACTCCAATTATCCGAATCAGTTCGGACCGGACCACATTCGGATAATTGGATATTTTCCAAAAAAGGGCCTATATTTAATTAATAACTTCATGTACTTATGTTGAAAAAAGAAGAAAAAAACTATTTTTAAAGAAAAAGAACTTTTAATTAATTAAATATTAAGCGTACTTACAAATGCTGTATATTAGCACAGTATGTATGTACCATGCTGTAAATGAAAGTCATTGTTTGCTGAACATCTCGGCCAAAGTAAGTTGTTTGACTGTCTTCATCTGTTTTCGGGCAGCCAAGTCGCGCATTTGCTTGAAAATGAGAACGACACATTGACCGATTAATCAAAAAGAATAGTATAACAGGTAGACCTAGCGACGGACGACAGATAATAATAGAACTGCAGCATAAGACGCTTACGTTATCGTCTTTTTTTTTAAATTCTGAAAGCGATTCGGATAATTGGAGTTCTACTGTATTTCAGAAACGGTGAAAACTAAATGGCTAAATAGAATCAGTTTTAAAAACTACATTAAAAATAGTAAAAAAAAAAATGAACTTTTTTGATAGCCTACGAGATATGAGGCATCTTCGAAATCGCGGAAAAATTACAAACTGGAAATAACTCGAAAACAAAAGAACATGCAAAAATCTAATTACACCATCTGTCTAGTAAGACAGGAATGTACATACCATTCGTATGAGCTCCCCTTATAGGAGATACCCTGCAAAACCATCGAAAATGGGCCAACCTGTACATATCGCGGACTATATAAAATCAGTTGATGATAGATCAATTAATTTTAATTATCAGAAATATTCTTTAGGATTGACGTTCGAACAAAGTTTGAGGCAAATCAAGATTATTTAAGATTGTGTAAAAATGAGTAACACTAATAAAGTTGACTATAATAACAAAAAAGTTTAACTGAACTAAAGCTGCAAAAAATGGATGTCATAGAAGAAATAAATTTGATCACGGAGAACTTCAAAGCTATAACTAAGTACTTTGCATCTGAAGAATTATGAATCTTCATGCAATATATTGAAAAACAATTGTCCAGCTAAACTGGCGAATATCAAATTAAAAAAGAGACAACACCGCTGATGACAAGAACATTTTAACAAAGGAAATTTCAACATAAACCTTCGATCAACAACAAGAAATATTAGTTAAAGATGCTGTAAAATCATGAGAACTAGATAAAAACGAGTACATGCTGGATTTGGATTGGTCACCTCACTTACAGAACAACAGTGTTTGAAAGAATCGGAGTCGCACTCGCACTGACTAAGTAGGAAATTGAACAACAAAAATAGTTTCATTAACTCCTTAGAGATCGTTGCCGGAATTTATAAACGTGCGTTTTGATAATTCGCAACTGATGTGTAGCACACAAAAAACATGAAAGAAAATAGGCGCACTTGAAAGAAACATGTACAAAAAAAATACGGGAAAATGCGATTCACCCGGCGCCTCCACCATTCTGCGCGATAAATTGTTGCGTCTTTGATCTGAAATACAGTCTTTAATTTGACATTTTGTTCATTCGCGATATTCATTTCAGGTGATAGGTTTCCTAACATTTAATTTTCATGTAGACTTTTTTTATCAATGAATAGGTTGTTGATCCCAGAGAAGCTCTAATTTATTTTTGAGCAGCAAATGAGAACTTTTTAAAAGAAAAATATTATTTTCATATCAAATTCATTCGCAGTATTTGTTGTAGATAATTGGTTTTCGAGACCTTATAGGACGTTTTGACATTTCCAAAATAACTAGAAAGAAAATTGTGTCGGTCAATTGAAGTATAGACATTGTAGTCTAATATCTTTAGATACTTTTCCATTTCAATTCACAAACAAACGAGATTTTTGAAGTGGAATACTTAGCTGGGACAGGCTGTATAGATATGATATTAGAGATGGTAGCAATGATGAGATATTCCTCTTGTCAAAGAAATTCAAAATGTCATTAGTAAAATCAAAGAAAAAAGAGTGAGGTGTCACTATCGAAAATAAATTGGGTAAATATTAAAAAATTGTTTCAAATTGCATTTCCCGATACGGACATAAACGTCAAAATCCACGTGCTGAGAAGTGAAATAGCAAGTGATCGTATAGTCAAAACAGCAAAAACAAGGCTTAACCGCGAGGTAATTATCGTAAAGCCAGTAGAGGTCAGTGATCGATCGTTTGCTGGGCTGTTGTCTCAAATGAAAAAGAACACTGATATCAAAACTACGAATATGAATGTACATCAGATAGCAGGTCAAGTCATGCCCATTTCATTTTTTCATCTTACTTAGTATCAGATGCTATTATACATACAGCCTAGCCACCGTCAGGAATACTATAAAATTCCTAAACATTTTATAAAATGCCTTTATTATAATGAAAATTATCCTGATAAATAGAGAAAGTAGTGAAAAAATAAACTAATTTAGACCACATAAAGATTAAAAATCAAAATAAAAGTCACTAAAAGAGAAAAGGATCAGTTATCATGCTTCTGGTCCCAATTTATAGTTAAAAAGTGACCTCTATCTTCGATAAACACATCAAAAAATATAGCAAAAGGCAAAAATAGTGCAAAAACCGATTTGGATCCAAAATTATAAAACAGAGATAGTACACCACAAACAATAGTGTTTTCTGGCTTAAATTGCAAATTAGTAATTTCACAATAGATGAACAAAAAAACATAAAACAATAAATAAAAAAAAGATAAACGAATTCGCAATCTATTAAATACTACTGCAAAACCCGCTATCAAGATATCTGGTCCATTGTTTTAACTAGAGACGAAACGGATCCTCGCAACTAGACCAATTACCGGATCCTCAATAATCTGTGAATACAGCGTAATTTGCACTTAAACACCTCATAATTTCTAGCGCGACAAAAAGAAACTAAATTGAATAACCTGCATAGTGGCAAGTATCCATTTCATCTCTATTACTAACCGATCAATAACTGCAACAAGATCAGACACGTCTTACCCTGGATTTACAAAAATTTGAACCTGAATTCCAGGACAATTCAATGATTACCACCAGTTATATTCTTAAACATTTCTCCACCAAGCAAACTGTCCAACGCCTTCTGAACTGATGGATCTTTTAGCAATGGTGGTGCAACATCCGCTGCTGGCACATTTGTATCGTTCATCAACGATGTACCTTCATTTGCTGTTTTATTCAAAATATTCATTATACGATTTTGTAATTCAGTTTGTTTATTATTGGATTCTTGCGAATCTTGGTCAACACCTTCGGCAATTTCATGTTGATGTTGTAATTCACGTCGTTCTTGTAAATATTTCAAAAGTCTATCGTACTGTGAAGAGGAAATCTGACGATTCTCTGCTAATAAATTCAAAATAATTTGTATTGATGTTGGATGACGATCAGATATATTCATAACACCACCGGATCCTAGAGTTTCACTGGCTGTTTTATCACCACGCATATAAGCATCGAAATTACGTGTTATTAATACAAGAGCATCTTCGATTGGCATATTCCGATGTTCTAAAGTCGTTAAAGTGATTAATTTCGTTATCGTATGTTTTCGTATCGTTACCTTGTGGAATTCCATGCAAAATATTTAAAGTAAGACTCCTGTGCTCCTCGTTCTGTGGCATAACTAGGATTGCATACAAACATCCTCTACTTGAAATATTTGCTAGAACTCTACCAATTGGAACATCTTCATTAGGGAATAATAAATCGACAATTAAGCCTAACGCCTTCAATCTTTGCTCAATGTATTCAGCATATTTCCTATCACATAAAATTAATTAATCCACAAAAATAAAAATTACTCAACAACTTACGTTAACATTTTTGATACAACAATTATTTCACAATCATTTCGTTCAGGTTGATCAATCATTGGTCCATTATAAGGAACTGGTGGTGGTGGAGCTACCGGCCCTCCACCATAATACTGATCGTCTCTATAAACATCAGGGGGTGGTTGTTGTTGTTGTGGCTGTTGTTGATTCTGGAATCGATCTCGACTTCTGATCCGACGTTTTCTACCCCTTTTGTCTTGATTTCCATCGAGTTTTTTGTTGAGATCATCATTACCTAATAGCGGTGGTGGCGGTTGTTGTTGTTGTTGTTGCTGCTGGAGCGGTTGTAGCTGTGGTGGTGGCACTTGCTGTTGTTGCTGCTGATGCTGTTGTTCTTGCTCAACTAGAACTGGTGGCTCTTGGCGAATTTCCAGCGGTTTCACCTGTTGTTGTTGTTGTTGAACCGGTGCCGGTTCGATAATTTGTTTCTTATTCTGCGCCTGATTATCGTTACCTTTTCCATGATTTTTACCCAATGCTTGTTTAACCGTAATTTTACGGCCATGCAAAATTGTATAGTTTTCTTTTTGTATCGCCGATTGTGCTTGAGCATCATTCTCATATTGGATGAATGCAAAACCTTGCTGTAGGATTAAACCGAGGATTTTACCGTGTACTTTGAATTTCTCTTCAAGATCACTGGCCACTACGGTTTTTGGTATAAAACCGATATAGACACGGGATGAAGCCGTCGCCGGATTTGTCATAAATTGTTTATCTGTTCGGTACATGTTTTATTTTTAAAATTATTCTACTTTTTGTTAAATATTTGATTAAACTTTTGGCATATAACCTAACTTTTGCGGTTGATTTATAAACATTTAATTACCATTGCTGTCAGATTTCTAGTTTAGACAAGCGTAAAACAAGAATACCAACATAAGGTAAACGTAGCGCTATTATCCAGTAGATGTCGCTTTTAAGTTTAAGAGAAAAAAACTAATATTCTTCAAAATCAATTTATTTGCCTTGTAAATGCGTTTTATATTTGTTAAATTTCATATTTAGATCACGAATGAAACAAGTACTTTAATGTTTTTAACGTTTTTAATTTTTACTGTTTTAATGGTATTTGGGGTGTGAGACTTGACATTATCATAATTTGTTGAGCTAATACCCAATAGATGTCGCCATTAAGCGCGCCAAAAGAAGATAATTCAAAAGTAGTCAAATTTCAGTTTCAGTAAATTAATAACATTGATTTCAGTGATTATCTATTTGCAAAGACTAAAAAGTGCACAAATCGGTTGATTTTCATTAAAATACTTGAAACAAACTTTCGTTTTATCTAATTGTCCTTTGTAACATTATTACAAAGTTCAATAAAATTCGCAATGCAATTATGAATAAAGCAATCAATATTTCCCCATTGCTTCGATCAAGTGACAAATAACAAATCTATATAACATTTAAAATTACAATATACAGTCATCGTAAAAACAGGTAGATATCCGTGTATATGTGTCACGTTTGAGACTTGTATTGTTTCTTAGCGACTGTTAGGCGCCAGTAATACCTGACTGTGTCGTTTACTTGGCATAGCAATTAGTTTTTAATAAATCTAAAAGGAGAAAAAAATAGAGAAGCTTTTTAATATTTATATCAACACAACAACTCCAAATTTTTAATCAAATCGCTGGTTGCTTTTGTAAATTTTTGTTACATACAAAATGTTTTGTGGATTTTAATTTTGTTTACAATTGGTGTGGGTTTTTCTTGAGAACATGTTAACAGTTGTTGCGACCTCATCAAAATCGTAGAACACACCTGGATCGTGAATGGGACGTCAAAGTGTACTTGCTCAGATTTTATCTCATTTCACTTTATATACTCTAGAATTAATTACAAAAAAATAAACACTGCATGTAGTTGTTTATATAATTTTTTTTTTGATTTTCTTTAAAATAAGTAAACACACCTGTTTGATATTTACAGTAGTGTTTATCATGCTCTTTCTAGTTGTTTTTTTTTTCGTACAAATTTATTTCGCGATATTTATTAAATGGAAAGCCAACTATAACGACGGAAACAATCTCTATAGTAGAGAGAATCGTGTTTTTTTTTTCGGTCGTCTCCTTCTTGAAGAAACTTTAAACACGTGCAATCATCCAACAAGTCGCCGACATCATGTAGACTACGAGAAAGGTGCACACCTGCACTTTTACAATGGACACCTGAGATTTCAACATTCCGCGACTATGGACCTGGCCCAAAACTTAAATCGTATAAAATATTATAAAGGCCTTAACATGTCGAAAAAGAGCTTAGAGATGAGAAATGATGGACCTTTCCTGGAAATCGGCCACCACATGACAGGAAGTCAATCAATGAGAAAACGAAAGAATGAAAAAAAAAACGTATCTAATTGTGTAAGGCTAATTAAATAAAGAGACAAAAAGAAGATGGTACAACAGATAGTTGGAACACACATATCTCCTCAATGTTAAATGAAGATATCCGGATGTGCGTTCATGTGTAACATTAGCCTGTCTAGTTTCCATAACCAATGGGGTAGAAATATGACGTGTTGAATGTTAACTGAGTAAACAGTCGCATCTTAATTCCTATTTACAAATGATTTGTGGTGACCGTAAATGTACGGATTATAGACTCTCTAAATAGACCTGACACGATTCATAAAAAACTCCAACAAAAATAGACTTTTTAACAATCAATTGTTAATTAACACTACCCTTAAAATATTTTGTTGCGTTCACACCCTATCAACAATCATTATATTCCTTTTGATTCTTTCTTTAACTATAAACATTTCCAATTTAAGATATTGATGACTGTGGCAGTCACGGTGTTATAAATGAGGCGGTCATCGACAAACCGAACGAGATTGGTTCCAATCGTTTTTTGGATCCTGACTACTTTTTTCCCATTAGAAGACGATTTTATTATTTCCATTCCATCTTTTTCTTCAATGATGATGATGACGATAGCCGGTGGTAGTGGTGTAGAGTTTGTGGCGCCATTCTGTCGGCTTCTTGCATACTCAGGTGCAGCTAGCCACTGGATCTGGACTGTTCCCATGAATTCTCCAATACCACCCACGGATCATCCTTTATGCTAATTATTTGGATCCTGTTAGATTCCTAAATATGGACAAAAAAATAAAAGCAATATTCCAAACATACATGGTTTTGGTTGCACGTGAGAATATTCGGTTCGAAATTGTTCACTTCAACATAAAAGATCCGTTTCGAGATTCTTTGAATTGTTGTGTGTATGTTGAAAATTTGAGAGTGTCTTTAAAAAGTAAAATTTGTGCTTTAATAGCACATCCCTGACAGAATTAATTGTTTGAATTTTGTTAAAGGACCACCTGTACCAAGCAAGGTTATTTCCAATGTCAGTTGATTTGGGAAAAAAAAGAGACCTTACCTTGTCTGATGACAACGGCTGAACAGGAGCAACGACGTTATTTTTATAGCCTTGATTCAAGATTAAACCAGAACAAATAAGGATGCAAAATTTCGTTTTAAATACATCCATGAATAGTTGATAAAAAGCAACACCGTTATTACCAACAACTGTTCACAAAGAAGGTTTTTTACAAGAACAAAGAACTTTTTTGCGAAAAAAAACCGATTGTAAATTAACAATAAAACGGATAAAGAGATGTTAGATTATTATTCTACAGGAATCTAAATTACTTATTCTGTACTTTGTTTGATAATTCGTTCTCTTCAATAGATGATAAATGATAATCGCTGCGGTAGATATGTTAGATCTTCTATAATATCACAATTGCAATGTTTATAGTTTTAATGAATATTAAAATGAAACTTGTAAAGCTTGATTGTGTTGAATACAGAAACGAAACAATAAATCAAAAGCCAACAACAAATTACAGAAATAATTTAAACTACACTATCCAAGTAAAATGCAATCCTATTAGTGCATATCCTTGCATCTCGCAAATAAATCAGCAAGTTAAATAGTTTAATGTTTCTAATTGCAAATCACCTGCTTTAAACGTTTGACTTATATATTGGAATACCGCCCCTGATCTTGATTTAATCGTTTTAAACGATCCGTTTTCTAGAGAGAATTGCAACCAAGATACAGATAGCAAAAAAAAAGCAATCCGCCTCGATGCAATAAAACTCATTGAAAATTACTACCCACCAAATCTTTGAAAGCGTAAAATATCAAATAGTTTAATAGAGTCTATTATTAATATACCATAAAAGGTAAAAATATAACAACAGATCAACACCTGTACGAGACGAACTGCGATGAAAAACCCTTATATTGTATTAAGTAAGAGAAAGAGGGACGTGTGGCGACAGACGGTCGGGGAATGCAACAAATCCAACAACATTCTATCTACCTGTGTGTATAAAATAATACGTATTGTTAGACGATACTATGAACTATCCGAAATTCTATAGAAAACAATCACATTCTCAACAATTTATTTCATTACAATGCTTTTCTGGCGGCTTGACGAAAGTGCTGTTGTTGTTGTTATTATTGTTTGCCAACAATTCATTTTTCAGCAATTTTTGACGAATTATAGAGTGATCAATAATTTGAGTTGTGTGAACTAAGAAAAAATCCAAATTATCAAGTCAAGACTTGTACGCTCTCTTTTCTTAAAATTTATTCGGTTTTTCTGTTCTTTTTTTGATTTGTTGGAAACTTTGCAATGGAATACCAGACAAGGTCGACATTAAGCCTTCGTCATGTAGATACATAAATGATAATTATAACATTTACCAAGTCATGTTGAAATGTGAAACTTCATATTTATGTGTGTATAGTCGAGCAAAACTTCCGCTCTATAGACAATTTTGAAGTAATAAAGATCCCCGATTCATTAAAACAGTGGCGGCATTCAGGGCGGTTTTCTATTGAGCACCCCTAAAATAAAAGAACAAGTATATACCTAGTAACCGTACTTACAGAATGCTAAATAGTTTGCAGAAAAACAGTATAAAATGTTCTTTGTTGGACAGTATACTATCTATTTTTTCAGTAATTCTTCTCCATTTGGTATATAAAGCTCGGTAAAACCACTCTAAATTGAAATGCCGACTCTTTCCGTTTATTTTATCTCCAGACCTTAGGAGAGTAGTAATGGGCCATCTCTATTTTGATAGGCTTCACTTCCCGTTTTAACAATTTCAATTTTCAAATCATCAGGCATCGGTGTAGACAAAGTAGCAATATCGAAGCGAGTTAAAGAAGATGATGCTCTGACTCGTTTTCATTGTCACTGTTCCGTCCTCTTCATTGGTTATATTTTTCTTGACGTTGATCTTCTCCAATTTGTTTCTCATCTTGTATATCAGGCTCTCTTTTTGCGTCCCTTCATTCAATGCTTCTTGTCTTTCTATATCATCGGTTTTTATCAAGAAGATCGCATTCAATACTTCGCTGTGCTGATATTGAAGTCGAAGGTGCTACATAGCTACTTCATAATGGATTCAAGATCTTTTGATTTCTTGATTCTCATGTAAGTATTCTCTGGATGTGCACCCGAGGTCGTCCTCTTCTTTACGTATTAACGTGTCATTTGCGGTTCGTATTAAAAATGTCGCGGACCAGTAAAATTCTGATTCCTTTTATGGGGAACCAGTTCAGGGAAGAGCTATTAGTTTTAAAGTAAAAGAATTTTGTTATGAATTTTAATTCATTCTATAGAATTTATGTTAATCATATTGATATAAGAAAATCTTAGCAATTTATTAGAGAAAAATTTATTATTTGAAAGTTACAAACATAAAATAAAAACGCTTTATGATATTTTTATTTTAAATTAGCGAGAATTCAGCAGGTTTGGATGACTTCGGTAGAATCCAACGTTAAGGTTTAGAGCTTCACACGAGACCGAGACGTTTCTCGCCTCGTCGCGGTCTCGTCCCGCAAAAGCGAGACAAGACGAGACGAGATAGTTTTGAAAATATTTTAGGTGATACCGAGATCACATATGAAGAGATTCGAGAGTCTCGTTGAACTTTTGTTCATGACATCTAAGAGGAATTTAATGATTTAAAATAGATTTTATTTGATATTTATGCATTTATTAATTGCAAACATTATATTACCTTATTGCATGGAATGTCTTAGAATTAAGTTCTTATAATAACGATACAAGACAAGACGAGACGTAGCTACTGGTAACAAGACGAGAACCAGACTGAACCGAGACTTATTTTTTTCAAAATTAACGAGACCGAGACGAGATTTTTGAGTCTCGCCCTATCTCGTCTCGTGTGAAGCCCTCTTAAGGTTACGGTTTTGATAGCGAACCATTTGTCGAAAGATTTGATGCCACCATTGCCACGTAGGCAACAAGACTCAAATCTCAGCTTCAAGACACATATGTTCCTTCGAAAGGGACCGCGGATCTGTTTTTAGCTATAAATACAGTGAAACTTCTATTTATGGACACCTCCTCTACGGACACTTTTGCCACAGTCCCAACATTCTTCTATACGTTTACACTTATTTGAAAGGATATGATTCTTTTCGCATCTCAATTATTTACAATTACGATCCGTTATGAAAAAACAATTCTACATTTGTCGATTTACAAATTCAATTTTTGGTAATTGTACCTGTCATTTCTTTTAGCAATAGATACAGGCGGAAAAATTAAAAAAAAGTGTTGTTGAGTCGCACTCGACACACGTTTAAAGAGTTTTAACTTTTTGAATATATTTTTTTTTTAAATTACGAATAAGGCAAATTCTGTTGGTTGACAAATAATCGCTTATTGTATAAATATAATAGATGAGATCATTTGTGAAAAATCGATTATTTAATGCCTTAGAGTCTGGTTGATTTTGTTCCACATCGTGACGACTTAACGCTAAGGCAAAAAGTTGTTTTAATAAAATTATAAGCTACATGATAAATCTTACAAATGAGATTTTCAACTTGCAGAACCTCTCTAATATGGACACGTCCTATTCCGGACATTTTTTTGCAAGTCCCATGGGTGTCCGCATTAGAGAAGTTTTACTGTATAAATTTGATACGTAAATACCAGGATAAAGTATAAAGGTCGTTTTCAAATGAGTTTTGAATCCAAAGAAAATCTAACTTTTATTGGATGGACTTGTCTCTCTCTCATCTCGTATTCGAGTTTTGCAAACTACATTTAATATTTTAGATATCATAAACTCACAATCAGTTCATTATCCAAATTGTTGATTTTTGAGTACAATCAAATTTACTCGTACTTTAGCCTTCAAAATTCGATTGATTTTAAGTTTAAATAAACACCCTTTTTGGTGACAACCAATCAAATAATTGATTAGTATTATCTGTTGTAAAGAAAAACTATCACAACTGCGTATATACTTACTCAGATTTTCAAGTATTTGATAACAATTGGCCCATTTGAAGTGCCTTTATATTTATAAACGAAATGATGAAATTGAACGGTAGATATAACATATTTTTCAGTTTCAACTTTTCCAGTTATTTCCAACAATGTTTTTTCTTGCTAAAGAAATTTTTACAAACAACTCATTTACATTCAACCATGAGTTAACTGTAAAGTTAAATAACAACATGTATTTTTTTAACGTAAAAATTAAATACTATCTGCTTGATTATTGATTATTATTTATAACTGTAGACAATAGTAGAGGAAAAGCACGATATCAAGATGATGTATGTATGTAGGCACCATGATCAAGTGTGTTTAGTGAACTTTGATTTTTGCGACAAAACAATTATTTTTCCACGATAATTTCACAATTTGCAATTTGTCATAACAATTATCTATTTGAATAATTTATAACATCTACCATCGTCTATAAATGACAAACCGGTGTATGCAAATATGCAAAACCATAAAAATTAATAAACAATCAAATAATAATAATAATAATTTAACGTTAATACAATCAACAATAAATGATGCTAATTATTGTTGTCTTTGACCATCAATAAAGACTTTAATGTCAGTTGTTGGATAAAGGGGGATCTTTGGAAGGGCGTGGAAAACTAAAATGCAGGGTGGATTAGGGCGTATTTCTACACACTGATACCTTCTACAATAATAACAACAACCGTAAACTTAAAGGAGGCAATTTATTGGGTGTTAATAAAGATAACAACAAAATTAAAATATTTGTTGTTTAACAACAATTCCTCACACCTGTGTGAACAAAAAACTGTTTATCTAAACGTTTTTGTTAATTATTCTACATATTAATATTAGCCTTGGTGCGGCGCCAAATGCGGATTTTCACTTCGTCTTTACATAACAACCATTAAAAGTCACTTTTTTTATCAGAAAACGGCCAAATTATACACAAATTATAAATGTTAATCGTTTGACTATCGGGAATTGTAATTTAATGGAACCGCTACCGAAACCAAAACCTCACCCAACGAATCTTTGATTCTATCCAAATTTTATCGTAAACATGGAATAATTTCGCGACTGTTGTTGCCCAAAATGTTGTACAATAAATCTGACTGGATATATGGTTAGCCCACATTTTTTTTTATGACTTTTAATATCGACACCTGCGAGCAATTTGAATGGCTGTGATTTGAGCGATGCAGGTGTCCACCAATATGTTGGCATTTTCGTGTAAGCTACAAGAACCCAATCATCATCATCATCATTATTTCGTGATGACCTCAACAGTATAAAGATGCATTACATATTTGCATGGCACGGTTATATGGACACGACTTGAATATTAAACGAATGTAGAAATGATTGGAAACCAGTTATGAAATATCCATTATTGTGGAAATTTTAAAAATTGATGTTAATTTGTCAATCATTTGTCGACGGTGAAACGTGAAAGGTACATTTTATAATTAACAAGATTACGGTTGTTGGCTGAAATATCAAACGATGATGACTGATTGAGTTTGTCCAACGTAAAAGAGCAGATCATGAGTAGGAGTGTTCTGTAACAATCCGTTCTTGTGTTATAGAATAGTGGTGGTGGCGGTGGTGGTAGATGTGGATGCCACCGCCGCCGCCGTATTAAAAGAAACGGAATGCAGATGGGCGCCTATACGTCTGTGGAACACCTGCACACCTCGCGGCACTCTACACGACCTTTGCTAATTATAAGCATCAGATTTTTCGCTACTTTTGTTGTAACACCTTCGAAAAATCGTTTCCCAATAATAACCTATCAGAAAAAATATACAGAAGAGAAATCTTTAATAAATACATGTAAAACAACAATTTTGGAAAGGAATAGCATAATAGTGAAATTGTACTGTTTAACGTATAAACTATTAAAATATTCAAATTTGTGCCCACTCTATATTATTGTGCGTTGCACGTGTTCAAAACTTCGCAACAACAATCAAATATTGATCGTCATTCAATTTGCATATTGAGACGATCATGAAAGAGGTCAGTCAATCAATTATCAACTCAACAACAAAACAAACGTTGTCTTGACACATAATTAATTTGCTAGAATAATTAGCAATTTTCTGGTCACCCACATTCGGTCACTCGATCATTTATTTAACAATCCCAAAAGTGGGTGGCGTGATACAGATGACAACAACAACGACGGCGGCGGTATTTTCGTAATAAAATTTGAGAATTTAACAAGAAACATGTGTTTGTTTGAAATTTGCTCCAAAAATCTAAAAATACTCGTCAGGTGTTTGTTGACATTTTATTGGTTTTCCACCGATCAAGGCTGAGAAAATTTTCGGTATTTTCGATGAGAGAAATAAATATTAAAAGATTATTTGCAGTTTAAGGAGATTTTCAAAGAATTATTAAAAAAAAAGATTTGTGTATAATATGTACATGTTTTCGAGATAAATGTTATCATTGTGGAAATATTTGTTTGTGGCTTTAAAGTTTTCTGGAGAGAAACATAGCGCGAGTGGGCAGCGACAGCGTGGGTAAAACAAATATTCCAAAGGACCACCTTACACGCCCATCACACCATCTGAGGATAATACTCCACGTATGCATTTAGATATTAAGATGCATCCTTTATCGATTTGTGATTTTATTCGTATAATTACAGCTAGAACAGGATGTTTTCTCGGTGACTAGTTGTACTGATTAAAATATCCCATTTGTTAAATGGTTTTCGGTTTTTTTCGCAAATTGTTGAAGGGGGCATATTATAGATCAGTCTCCCGGAAGCTGGTTGTTCGTTCGACTACTAAGTATATAATCATGTAGTGATGTAGATGAGGCCACTCTAACCGATTGGAAATGATAATTTATCCCTATAAACCAGGTAGGTAGTTATACCCTATTTGATTTGTTTTTTGTTGTTGATGTTTACAAAACTATTAGGATTTAAACAACATTCCCACACATTAAACTGTATCGTGATTATAATATCTTTATTTTATTTGTTTTTCTTTTCTCCATTTAATACACTTTTTACTTAATCATAGATAGACAGTATTTACTTAACTCTTTATATTTATGATTTAATGATAAATATTGATAAAATATATCTTTCGTCTTATAAAAATATCAGTTATCAGTTGGAATGCACTATGGAAAAAGGAGAGAGATTTAAAACATTCGAGTTCCCTTGTACTAAAGGATGACCTATGCCCCGCCCGCACCTGTACACACAGGTGTCCTAACCACCTGAGAGAATCTCTGATCATTTTAAATAATTTTATATATCTCTTCAGACACACAAACACACACACACACACACATAAGTAGATAATATATGTTGAAATTGTTGAACGAGTGTGCACCTTATAAATTATTAAATCGAAAACTCCATGTCATAAAGTCTAGAATTACAATTTATTGAAAACTGTTAAGATCGTGATCTCCACGCTTGAATGATCTTACAAAAATATTTAACGTTTTATAAGAATACGTTAATGTTGTGGCACAAATTTGTGATACTCATTTTTTTTTTAATTATTAACAAGTCGAGCATTTAAGAGACTTATCTTAAGACCTATCAACGTCAATTAAGCAAGTTATCGCTTTTATGTTAAAAATTTCGGTACTCAAAATATATATGATACGAAATTAAAAATTGAAGATAATAATGAACATTATCAGATATTATTGGTGAAATCGATTGAGTAACGAGTACTTAGAAAAACAACCAATCATAAAATTTCCTTTGAAGAGCACTGTTGTTTCTATTATCAGTTAGAAAATAATTGAAAATAAATTCGTTTAATCATAAGTACATAATTTTATTTGTATAAACTGAGAACAGACTAAAATGAGAATTTTAACCTTTACAAATTAATACACAAAGGCTTGGTATCTGTAATGTGCACATAACGAAAATATCAAAGTAATTCTTTCAGTTTATTTCCTTATCAACACTTTGTTTAAACCCAGAGAGAGAGAGAGAGAGAAAGACGACGATTCCCGCGATTCCCGGATGTTTATCATGAAACGGCCTCTAGAAATTCTATGGAATTTGGTTCTGTGACAAATTTAGAAGGTTAGAACATCTTATGCCACAAAGAACTTCGAGTTTAAAAAAGCATTTTTGATGACTACCAAAAAAATGAAGATTGTGGTACAAAAATGTTTTCTTGTGCCCACAACAAGTGTTGCAATGCAGCACTTGGTTTCGAAAATGATAATTATTCAGGTAAACGGTTCTCAGCTTCTTTTATTTTTAAATTGTCAAATGCTACAGATCCTTTTACGAACTGCTAAGGGAAATAATTTATTATTTGGGATTGGAATTCATTTGAAGCGTTTTTTGAGAGACAAATGAAAATACTGCCCATCAGCTACCACTGCTTTTGCCTATCTTTCGGGTAGGAGACGGATACCTTGTTGAAAGAATACTTCGTCTTTGGAGGCAATCCATGAATCGATCTAATTTTTACAGTCTTCATAAGAAGAGGAATTCTCTCCTAACAAACTATGATCGCAACAGGTCCAGAGACGATATGTTTTTACTGTTTTTGCGACGTGTGGTCGAGCATTATCGTGCAGCAAAATAACTTTATCGTGGTGCCTTTCGCTCCATTCCAATAGTTTTTCCTTCAATGCCCGACTCAAGCGTAACAGTTGTAATCGGTAACGATTCCCAGAGATGATTTCCTTTGGTTTTAGCAGCACACTACGGTGATCCCGCCAAATACAAAGAAGGAGCTTGGACCCATGAATGTTACGTTTTGCGACTGATGATGATGGTTGTCTGAGCTTAACCCATGATTTTATACGCTAAGCATTGTCATAATGTATCCACTTTTCATCACCAGTAACAATCCGATGTAAAAAACTTTTTCTTTTGTGTCGTTGAAGCATTCATTCACAGGTCAAGAAACGCCTTTCAACGTTCCTCGGTTTTAATTCATGTGTAACCCAATTTCCTTCCTTTTGGGTAATTCCCAAAGCTTCAAGGAGTTTTCATACAGTCGATAAATCAACCCTCAACGATGTAAACACGTGTTTGAGATGAGTCTTCTTCAAGTAATTCGTCCAGTTACTTATCTTCAAATTTTTTTGGCTGTCCAGGTCGTTCCTTGTCTTCCATGTTAAAATCACCACTTTTAAAACGAGCAAACCACTTCTGACACGTTTGCTCAGCTAAAGCATGTTCACCATAAACTTCGTCCAAAATCCGATGATTTTTAACAGGACTTTTATTCATATTAAAATAATGGATTAAAACTTCTCGCAAAAGCACTTTATCTGGCACAAATTTCGACATATTTAAATAATTGCAACTTGGTGTTATTACCAATTGAAAAATACGCTGTGTCGTCAAAATAACACCTAATAACAGCTGATTCACGATAAATTTGTTTCTAAAGGTGAAAACAGAATATTATAATATACACGTCATATCTCGTAAAATCTACGAAGAAACTCAAATCTTCAACAATTAGAAATTCGTTTTTATTATGTCTTTTTCCTTGAGGAATAGACACCACTTACTCTATTGCAAATCGGCAGGAGGTTCTTTTAATAAACCGTAATATTTTATGGCAGCTCAGCATTAGGCCCAAGGCATGCTTTCAGGACGAGATTTGCCTAAGAGAATCACTGTGCTTTGGGCGGGAACCCGAGATTTTACCTACTAATGACCATTAAAATGGGCAGGAAAGAAGCCACTAAAAACCGGATAATGGGCATTAAATAGAAAAAATGCCCCCAGATGAATGAATTTTCAACAATTTTGCAACTCCACTTTTTCGGCTTTGGTCAAAAAACAACTTTATAACAATAAAAGCATTCTTAACAGGTTTCCGGAAGATTCCAACGCTATTCATCTAATGCAAACTGATTATAAATATGCTAAGGTCTCTGAAAAAGTGCCTATTTTATGTCGCCGCTGTATAATAACATACAAAGATTTTGTTTGTTAAAGGCACTGAACGTACGCTTTCATCAGATCAAAGTATTTGATAGGTCTTGAGACAGCATTGGAACTTCAAGGAGTTGCAATTTAATTGTTTTATTCTACCTAGAAAAGGTAAATCGTTTGTGGGCGACCACTAGGAAGCGTATTTGCTCGGGATTTCTTGATCTGACTGTATTATTTAAATAACAACTATTACGTGAATCAATATAATATTTGCATGCCACACACTTCAGTTAGTTATAGGAAATGTGCACAGAATACGAAGCAAGAGGAAAAAAACAGTCCCAACATGATAAATCACTTGGTTTCCGTTTGAAATTATTATTGTAAAAATATTTGCCAATCCACTCATCGGATCGTATTGATCCAAATTTGGCAAAGAAGAGTCTATAGAGTCTGTAGATAGGAACGTGCTTTGTAAGACCTAATCCGTTGCACAATAAGATCGTTAAAAAAACAAAGTATAAAAAATTCTGTTGTGATCGTGAAAAAAAAGCTTGTTACAACACGTAGGTACTCTGTATCAGTCTGCGTTGCTCCGTCCATCTGGAGGTCAAACAACGCTAATTTATGTTGTTTGACACAAATCAATGCCAAGTTACCCATAGACCTCCCTTGTTAACATCCGAATGTCATTATTTTCCACTTCCTTTCAACACAAGTGGACATGTGTTTTGTTGACAATGACAAGCCAATCTGCGACCATCACCATAAAAATCTAACATAGGAAACAGCGTTGTGTTTTATTACTTTCTTCAATTTGTTTGACAGCCGATAAGTTGTAGATTGCTCCTGATATTTTCTTTTTCGTATCAATAAGAAAACAAACAAATAAAAACCAAAAACACATGTGTCTCTCACTCTCTTTCTGAACGGTTAATCAAAGTGCGATTTGAAAATTTATTGGTTTCATGTACATTAACGACATTACTTCACAGAAATTGCATAGTTCTCTATAATCTGTAATGTAAGCCGACATTATATAAATAGTCTAAACAGAAAGTTATGTCTATATGTCTGGTTTTATGTCCAGCAACTGTTCCAACACCTGTTTAGGTGCATTTTGTTGAATGTTGACACCGACCATCACCAAATATGATTATGTAGCGTGTAAGGGTGGCCTAGTTTGAAACCCACCATTTGATATAATCACCATTCAAACAAAAAAAAATTTTGTGCTCCTGTTACAGCTAAAAACTACTTTAAAACTCAACTACATTTATACCAACATTTATCTTTTAACATTTAACGTCTTTTAAAATTACAGTGTTTGTCTAATATTTTGCTGATTTATTGTTGTTTTTGAATTTCAAATTTATTAAAGTACACTTGTTGAGGTTTATTTCTATTTCGTGATTTTGATCCAATCGACTTCCAGTTTTTTTTTTCTATTCAACTATACAATAATTAAATTTTCAATCATTTCAAATTATAATTTTCAACATTACGAATAGTTTTAAATAAAGAAATAAATCAATTTGATTGAGAAACTGGCCAGAAGGTGCGATTGCAATAACACACTGTTCTCTACATAAACGATCTTGTTGTAAGATAAAACGAATACATGCACGATCAAGCTGCGACATTTCTTGTATCTATCATATAAAAACTGACCAACAAACACATGTTAGACTTATTTTGAATCTTTGCACATTTTCTAATATTGGTATTGAAGTAAGCAGGCTTCAAAATCATATTCATAGATGAGGTGAATGTTTGCATGACGTCAAACTGACCACATGTGTGATTGTTGACCAGCTGCTGCTATTCTAAATATTTTAAATAATTGAATTTTTCCAAAAAAAAAATTAGAACAATAATAATAAATTTTAACGGTTCGAAAGGACTAAGATCAAACTAGTTTTTGGTACAATTGAACAACATCAAATGGACCGAAATAACATTTTCTACACGCATAGGGACCATGTGTGAAGAAAATCGTTTCGATTTTCTTCGCACGTTATTTTTAAGCGTTTATGGTGACAGTGATTGAAGTGTCAAAACGAAAAAAAGAGGACCGCATCTGGTTAGAATTTTCTTTCTAAAACCGTACACAATGATTCTCAGATGTTTAAATCAGTTTTCTAAATAATTCGCAATCATTTTAAATGAATTGCACTCGCAGGCACATGCACACACAAACGTATATATGCAGCTGAATATTTCGTAGGCGTTTAATTCATGAGACACTGATGATTGTTATAAGCTTAGAAATGTTTATTGTTATTTAAGAAGACAATCATATTAAAAGTTACACGTACAGTCATCTCGAGGGGCCCGGTTTGTGTTATTGACCAATGTGGGTAGATGTAATTAAATTGTTCAACAAGGCGCAATAATAAAAAATAAAATTTGCAAGATTTGTTGATTCCGATGTTTCTCATTGATAATTTATGTAGAAATGACGGACCCGCATTTTCTAAATCTGTTGAAAATTTATTATGATATAGAGAAAAATGTGTGTGTGTATACAGGAAGTTGCAAATTATAATTGTGGAAATTTAGCGGATTTATGTCAATTATTTTTGTGCAAAATTCTAAAATAAAGCTGAAATTTTCACACACAATATGGTGTGGCTTTAATTGGAAATCGTTAAAATTTTCGATTTAGCTCGTTGTGTAGTGTGTTGAATGTTTATGTTCCATTCAGTGACTGATGTATTGGTCATTCGTCTAGTCACTTACAGGAACGTATTGGACCAAAATTCACGACAATTTCGCTAATTATAATCTAAGGTGCGACCTGGTTACGTAACCGTATAGCTCGCCGATTTTTTCCGTTGGCTATATAGACGCAACGTCTGACATTTGGGGATTGCCCAATTTTTCCGTTTGTTATTTGTTTGTTGTTTTTTTATTGGGAAGGGCTAGTATGAATCAGGATCCGTCCCTGAAGGTGACTGTACTGTTTCCTCGCCAACTAGCACCGTGCACGTGTGCGCCGCAAGGAATGCATACCGGCGCCAGCGAGTCTGGGTAACACCTGCACGACGCGGCTTAGCTAAGTTGTTGTTGTGGTTTAAAGACGTACACTGGACCACGCCAATACGGTCCGATCTAAAGGTAGGCCTTACCAAATCAATAACAATCGAAAATACGATTCTTATTTAATGAAAAATTGTATGCAATTAATGGGGAGAGATGCCACATATGGAAGCGGCTTTGATCAAATCGGAGATATAATATTGTGTATGCACGCGTGTAGGTGGACAGGACGACAATCAATTTTTCTTTGAAGAATACTCGTAGGCTGTAGGAATACACAATAAACTCACTAAATGGAGGATTGTTTTTGAAAATTTATCAAAATAAATTCGCTTTATGAAAAATCCACCAACAACAACAATAAAAGGAGCACACGAACAACGTTCGCAGCACTTGTTCACAATATATTCAAGTTAATTGCCGTTCAAATATTCAAGCACAAATCCTTGGAAACATTCATATACCTCTCTGATGACACTGACTCAATTTCGACAGCTGCGGCCGACACGAAATTAATTTAAATTGAAACAACACAGAAAAAATGTTCGCTTTTTTTTCGTATTCGAATTGGAATTTCTCAAGCATCATTTGGTATAATTACAAAAATCATTTTCGTTGTCTATAAATGCGTATTGTTTCAATCAACACCGCCAATTGGGACGACAATTTGCATGACAAAACATTGCCAACAACGCATACAATTCGAAATAATCACGATGGTTTTCAACAACAAATAATAACAACAGCCGGACAACTGTACGATTTTTCTTGCCGTCAATTATTCAAATGAACCAGACAGTTGTTTTGCATAAATAAATACACCTTTAACAAAAGATTCTCTATGCTTGTGTGCGAGATGATCCGAGTCTATCAATAATTTTTATTGATTGTGGAAATTATGAGAAACATTTGATACTTACACTCTCACAACAGCATGACACCAAATATAACAGATATGTTATATCCCGATTTTTTACCTTCACAACGACACCTTGATGGTTGACTTGTCTTAGAATTATCTCGTCTAGCATCTCGCTCTCTATGTTGGTCTGCTTTTATGTTGTACACATTTTTCAACAACAGTGATGGAGACACACAAATGTTCCAACAATCTCATGTATCTATTGTCAGAATTGTTAGTTGGAAATTTGCCAGTTGTTTTTGCTTTCAACAAACAATAAATGATCGAATCGGTCGATAGTTTCACACAATAATCCAATCAAACTGACCTTAAATTGTACATATTTTCATAGCATTTGGTTATGACCTGAACAGCTTTTTTGTTGTTGTTGTTGTAGTTGTTGTGCTTTATTTCTTCTTCATGATATAGACTAATAAGGAAACTAGATGGATGGCAGTTTGAGTTGTACACTCATGTTACACGCCAACTGTTTTATTTTTGCCTCTCCGACTTATTGCAGGTAATTGTCTGTAATTTCGCCTTTTATTAACCATTAAAGTCGTCGGCAAAGAGACGGTAAAAAAAAACTGCCATACATTTCGGTTACCTTTCAAACAATCGATTTTATCCAATTCTATTCAACATATGTAAAAGTGTTGCAATTGAAAAAGACGCCTGTTGTGATAAACGCTAAGGTTTCGTGAATGAACGGAACGTATAAAGTCTAGACTATGAATGAAATGAGTGGTCGACACGGCCATTGGGACGTAGTTCCGTTCAATCTGTAATATTAGAAAACAACGAAAAATTATCACAATTACAACGAAACACTGAAAAAAAATCTAATTAAAATTTTGGGGAATTAAACAATGGCTTTAGGATTCTCCCAAACTAGAGTGGAATACACCTGAAATGCCGGAAGAGGCGCACAGGTGCTCATCCGGGATCCGGAACTGTGCTCTGCAGTTCTTCAAGCAGCTGGCAATAGAAGAAACAGTTCGCCAACCATGCTTCCTGAGATTGTAGCTAGAAGATTGTTGGATTTCTAATACCGTGACCAAGAAAATTGATAAAAACAATACGTTGTTGTTTTTAAATGAATCAAGACCTGAACCGACCACCTGTCTTCGTCCCATCATGGGAAACTAACTAAATATTCACACCTATAACGAAATTTTTAAGTGTGTCCAATTAATTCATTAATTGGACATCACTAATGCTGAGAAAATTGTCGTTTTATGATTTTGTTTATATTAAATAGAAAGTAGTGTGTGACTGGTGTATATGCGGAACAGTTCTTCCGGATGGTATTTTTGATATCATAATGGCCATATTGAGCAACATAGCTGCAACAGACGGTCTATTAAAATAATTAATATTAACGCAAAAAGCAACAATCGGGCGCCATAACGCGCCATATTGCAGTAAATGGTATAAATTGTTGTTATCGCAATCAGAGACAGTTGCGGACCGGCTGTCGAACCTGTCGATGTTGATTGTCGGCAAACTGTTTTTGAAAATCATCCATATGGCACAAAGTTATGTGTTTGCGCCTGTGTGTGCATATGTGTGTATATTTAGACGAAAATCCTGGTACCGATTTGCATCTAATAAAAATCTGTCAACCGGAAAAGATTTATTGTTTTTCAACTAGAATTTGTCGAAGAATCAAACCCTTAATTATCAATAGAATTCCTAATGATTCAACCCACTTATTTTGGGCGTTTCCATAATCCACTTAATTCCCTTTCTATATAACAACTAACACTGTAGTTTTCTGCATTTATCCTATCTGTTGTAGATGATTTGGTAATATAGGGGTGGTATATACGCGTGTGAACGTTATTCGCGTGTAGTTCACAACGGTAGCACGTGTAAGCTCGTGCCAAACAATTACAAATCTAATGCTGAATTGTCCATTTCCTCAGCTGCAATTTCCGTTATCCTTACCAACCAGTATTTGAAGGATATGCAGCTGTATTAACGAATTTCCAAATCTCCCTCTTTTATTATACAATAAATTATAATCATGTAATAATATTGTCGAATTTATCATTCTATAATTAAAAATGGTGGTGGTCTTATTGATTTGGCCACCCATTAAGTGCAAGTTGCACTAGCCGGACATGCCGCTGATGCATCGTTCTTTTTTCCATTCGTTATATAGATGTGTGTGTGTATATAAAATGTATTGAGATGGGCCTGCGGCATCTTTCGATTCCGTGAGAAATTGCGGGAGCGTTCACCTGTTGAGATCTCGTGGGAATTGCGATCCGAAACACCTGTGGAGGACCATTTTCGTTATGCCAAACTTGTATAATACCAGTATTTGATTTGTTCTCATTGGCTATTACCGATTTACTGTCATCAATGTTTTTATGGGCATATTTAAAAAATTATTTTCCAAGAATCTTCAGATTAAATATGATTTTAAAGAATTTTAATGGTTTTTGTTTAATCAACAAATTGTTTCAAAAAATGTGTCATTTTCATTTCGTGTTTTGTTTAATTTTGGTGGTGGTGGTGTAAAGCGCAGATGATGGAATCATCTGCTGTAATCACCCCAGGTCCGGCCTCGTGTACATATGTCGCAAAAGCATGTGTGCATGCCATCCGTTAAGACCAAGTCAGATGGGCGCTTTTCACTTAAATACGACAAACGTACATATTGGTTTAACTTTTACAGGGTTTCCCGCTACCCAGTCTCATTCCCATGGCAGGGTTCAACTGTTCCCCGTTCATTTTTTTTTAGAGCTCAACACCCTTGCCAGGTGATTTCCCATAAGACCGTGCACATGTTTGCACATATGCCTTGGAACATTACGCACATGCAGTTGGGACCTTTTGTGCTTTCTAATTGTTCGTTTTTAATTTATTTATGATATGAATTTTTCGTTTGCAGCTTGCCTTTTACATATGTGTGTGTGTGTTCTATATATATTTTTGTGCATTAGACGAACATTTGCCCTAATAACAACTGCCGCCGATTTCCGCTAATAAGGCGTTAATAATGGTGTGTACCAGTGGCATCGTGCAGGTGCCACAACTCTTTGTCTTTCCATCCAAAAATTTCCAGCTTTTCAACCCAACCGAACATATGCACAACAAAAGGTGGCCAATGGTCGGTTTTTCAAACGAAACAGACCGCATTCTAATCGATCTTTTGAAACATTTCCGATAAGTATAGGTCTGAATTAGTATTTTGACATCGAGATAAAGGACGTTTGTGAGATATCAACGTTAATAAACTGATTTTTTTTTCGAACAGAATCAAAATGAATAGTGGGACGTATGCTGTGACAACGGCAGCTCCATTTCATTAACTGTAGTAATCCGTTGATATTAGGGGTGGAAACAATGTGGATGCTTTTTGTTAAAATGCTGACTAGATGCTGGATTAATGAACATGGTCACGTGACACTTGCACGAGTCGTAGATTGCACTTTCACAATGATATCTGATGATCAAATCTCTTATTACACTCGATTCATTAAATGGTACAGACTCCCTGTGTTCACCCAATAAATCATCAACTAGAAAATCTGCCTTCTTTGCGTAGGGCTACACTTTAGATTATCACTAATTAGGAGAAGAAACGAGTCTTTGTGTGTGTATGTATCACTGTCTCTTTTTGCTCCTTCTTCTTCTTCGTCTTCTTCAAACAGGAAACTACCAATTAGAGGAAGTTTAATTATCAGTCTCCGGGTGGTTATTTAAGAATCAGTTCATTTGTGGCATAATGAAAAACAATAAAGCAATAGTGTGTCTGGATATGGTTGTGTTGATGTGGGTTCTATAATATTTGACATCTGTGTCCTATGGATATGTTTTGGCAGAAGTTTAACAGATTGTTAAACACAAAATAGTGATAATTCATCATATGTTGGAAGAATTTTACAAAACGTGTGACACGACCGTATCCGGTCGGTGTCATTTAATGTAAAATTCTAATAACGGAAATCAATCGTATTTTAGGTCAATGAAATTCCTCGATTTCAGCACACAATTGTACGTTAAGAAATCGTACTTTTTTTATGTGTGTATGTGTTTGATAAACAATATGTAATCGTTTGATAATAGTGTTCAAGGCCGGTTATTTTGATTAAGGTCAGCAAAAATCCAAATTTCATTTATTCTAATTGAAACGAAATCGTAATGCGCATTATATAAATAACGTTTGTAAACAAATTTAAGCATTCATGTTATTCTCATTATGATCATTAACAATAATAATAATGACGTGTACCTATAAGGGGGTAGTAAAGTCTAGAGAGAACGGTCTCACGGCCCTAAACGGCAACAACACACTCACACACCGGGCCTCCTCTATTCCAACCAAATAGAAATAGAGAGACCATCAGGCATCATATACACACATATTACACAGCTGCGGAACGCAAGTGTTCAATGAAAAGACCCATTGCTATATAAGCTGTCCCATCTGCATAGTCCGGGTGTGCAGGCGCTGATATCAGGCGTCGTAAAAACTTTCTATTATAACAACAACAACAACAACAACAACAAACGACGGTTTCTTCTTCTTTTACTGTTTTGTTAAACTAAAGAATATTCCCCATTGATCTTTACAATATTATTCCCCTTCTAAATATGAACACATCCATACACTTATATTTTATATTTAGATTTTTTTGTCGGTTCTCGAATAAGTTCAATCGGTTTTTGTTTATAGATTTCTAATTGGTTAGAATGTTATAAATTATGATAAATATAAGATAACCCGAAAGATTTTGTTATAATAAATCCATATATAGAAGCGTATGCAATTTTTTCCCTTCTTTCCAGCATATGAAAGCCTCAATTTTATACTGGTATTTGTCGTGAACAATCGTCAAGTTCGTATCAACATTTAATTGTTATTCAACGGTAATCATAAACAATTCAACACGTTATCAAATGAGTTTGTTTAAATTTGCCGCTATTTTAGTTAAATGACGCAATTTACAAGTGATAAGTTATTAATGTTAAAGGAAGACATTTTTAATCATGCTTTTTATAAGTTTGCCAAATAAAATGAAGTGTATTATCCGTTTAATAATTGTTTTAATATTTTGTCGAAGGTAAGATGGATTAATAATCATTTTTATACAAATAACAACAATTTTTTAGAATTATTTAACTAATTACTCAATCAATATCGGTACTGTTGAGTTCGTTAAATTGGTACGCGCTCAAATTTTTGTTGAATAATTATCGCGAATTTCGCTACAATTATTGGAATTATTGTCACGAATTCTGGTGAAATTATTGTTGAACAATTGATAACATTTAAAAAAAAAACAATTTAAAATTAATACTACGATAAATTATTTTTAGATTATTAGCCAAAACACGTAACGTGATAAATTCTAGTTAAAATAAACAATTTTTGTTGATTTTGTTCCAGGATAAACTGTCATCCAATTGGTGATCACACAGCAGATAATTCATCAAATTCCCAAATAATTATCGAAATGGGTCGTGGATTACAACAAATTCCAAATGGTTCACCAAATACACGAGTACTAAATCTGGCATATAATCACATCTCAACATTGCCAGCCAATATCTTCCAGAATAACTCATATCGAGCTTTAAACAAAATCGAATTGTATCAGAATAAAATTAACAATATCAATCTGACCGCTTTTCGTGGCTTAAGACATTTGACAATTGTCGATTTATCCGACAATAATCTAACATGGATCGATCATGATACGTTTAAATTGAATACGAAATTAAAGAAATTGGATCTATCGAGGAATAAATTGAATTTTGATCGTCGCCATGTATTTCTAATGTCACAAACGATTGAAGTATTGTTGTTATCACAGAATCGTATCGAACAGATCTATGATGTGACATTTATGGGTATGCCGAATTTGAAGAATTTAGTGTTGGATCATAATGTATTATTTATGTTATCATCGAATTGTTTCCAACCATTAAAGAAATTACAATATTTATCAATAGCAAATACAGGTGTTTATCGTTTGAGTGTGTCAATGTTTGATGAATTACCAAGGATAATCAATTTACAAGAAACACCGTTAGCGAAACGTTTCGATCCACCGTTGAAGACGATTGCCAATAATGCTGTACAAAGTTTGATCAACATCGACCAATATCTGTTTATTAGTGATACAATTTAAATAATTTCCTAGACATAAAAACCAAATTGTAAAAACAGACAAATTTTGTGTGATATAACAGGTCGGTTTTACCGATAGATTAACGGAGATACGTGATTATAAGAAAAGAAGCTTAATTTTGTGTGATTCATTCCGGTTTCCTTCTGGATTTTGATTGAAAAACAATCAAATTTTAAGTGTAAGTGGTGAGGGTGATATATAAAACGAACAATGGTTAGAGATTGTTTAGTATATAAAAAATACAAACAAACTAGGACTAGTATTTAATTTCGTAATTTTGCATGCAAGCAGTTCCTGTGTCACATCCTCTCAAACTACCTAATGTGAATGTTAAGCCGACTTTGCATATTATTATCATGTCTTTCCTGTATAGTTTTGAGTAAATGGCATTAAATATGCAAAATGCGCCTATTTAACTATTTACATTGCATACTTAATAATTTGCTCGACTAGATTATTACTGTATACCAATATTTTATATTATATTTGCTTTATTTGTAAGAATTTGAACAAAAAAAAAACGACTTTTCGCATCAAATCAAGTACAAATCATTGCAGATGTGAAAAAGTCCAAATGTACCTGAATAGTGTGTAGTGTTTTAATAAATAAATCATTGGGAAACTTACGATTCTGCTTAATCATCATCACCGGGTTTTTGTTGTTGTTTTTTTTGGCTTTTGATAAAAAGAAGAAACCATCATCTCCACACAGGTGTTCAATTTCGATTTTTACTACAGTTTAATTGCAGTCATTGCAAATGGTAATGTAATATTAAATATGCCTGTCCAGTCGTCAATCAAACGTTTGCACCAGGAAATCGGATGGGTGTTTTAAATATATTTGTTCCGCATAAACTTTACATTTTTGATTTGTTCAACGTTTTATTTCCAACTCTATAAGGTACACACACACACATGTATTAAATCTAATAATCGACATGAAATCTCTATCAGAGAAAGCTATTAAGCAAGCCTATAATCACGAATAATCTTAACGAAATGTCAGTGAATTTTTCCCAAACGTTTTTCTTAGAAATTACACAGAAAAAACTTCTAAAGTTCAAGCTGTAATTGAATAAAATCTCGTACAGAATGTTTGACTTACATTGATATGAGTCACTTTCTAAGATATTATTAAGAGATACTATCAATTATGTTTTCATACACTTGCACGTTTCCTGGAGGGCGTCTTCTATACTCGAGCGAACTGTTATTTGTCGACTTGTCCAATTATTATAAAAAGACTAATCAAATGTATACATAAATGGTGATACTATTAACGTAAACTTTTTTCAGTTATGCTGAAATCAAGTAGAGTTCTATTTTTCGGCGACTTTTGGCCTGAAGGATAATGAATGAGTAAAAGACAAGATCTGAGAAAGATCACCAATCGATCAAAGGCGAGCACAAAAACGAGCAGATCAGCAGAAGTTGCCCATCAACTACTGATGGTTAAGCAGTTTGTTCTATCCAAAACTGCATTTGAAACATATATTTCTTCAATTCTTCTTTAGTCTTAGGTGCTCTAAAATTCTCTACAATGAAAGCGAACAAAAGAGCCTGACAAAGTCCTGAGTTATAAAGCTGTCAAGTTTTAAACCGTAATATTTATGTGTCTAAGCGTGTCGCAATGCGGAAGAGTTTTTATTCCACGAATACACCAAGTCTGAAAAGAATTCGAAGAAATGAATTAAAACATTGATCAAGACTGGTAAATCTACATTTAGGAGTCGCTACGCTTAATTCAAACATTTATTTTTGTTTCAGTCCCATCTTTGCGTGTTGATGCAGAAGTTATAACTAACTTTGATCAGGCTTTTCTATTGAGAAAAAATCGTATCTGCAGGATTAAAGAAATAATTCGGGAAATTAAGGAGTCAAATATAGCAAGTAAAATAAAAATTGATACCCTTCCCACTCGCCCCGATCATCCTTTAGGTCTAAATGATGTGACTGTAAGGGGAGCAAGATGGACTTATGGTTTTTTAAAACGCGTCTAAAGATCTTCTATTATGACACCAAAGAGACCTAATCTTGGCAGACATATTTTTCATAGTTATCTTGCGGACAAAACAGTGGCGGATTTGTGTTCGATGGCGCCCTAAGCTTGGTCTGAGATCCCGTAATTGTAGCAATTGTAGTAACATGTATTTCCTGAATATGCTCCCTAAACATGGTCGATAATCAAGATCACACGCTAAAAGCTGTACATGCTCTTACGATTCTTGAAATATAAGAAGGTGCCTTACAGGCTTTGTAGCTAATTAGGCAGTAGGACAAATTCAACCTAATTGTTGCATATATCAAAGAAACTCCTCGGATCGACCCAAAATAAGTCTGTTAAAGCCCGAAATTGAAGAATATTTCTGACTTTGATAAAAATTGTGCATGTAATTTTTGATTGCCAATTTCATTGGGTATAATAGGTCCTTTATACTTAAATCGCACTTAAATTTTGCTTACATTCCAAACTTTGCCACTTCCCAGATTGTACCGCCTTAAATCCAGACCTTATGGGTCTAAGTCTAAATCCACCACTGGGACAAAAAATGATGCTGATAACTTGAACAAACATTGAACCATCAATGGGGCATATCGGAGACACGAGAGCTGATACTCGATCAAGAACATACTTTTCTTTGTTTGTTGAGTGAAGGCGAGACAATCTTATGCAATCAGAAAACTAACGCAACTTTCTATTCACGACAACTCTAACCACTCGAATCTCTTAAACCGGTTTATTATTAAACTACTTGAGAAGTCGAATAAATTGCTTGACACATATCGTAAAGTCAAGTTGATTCAATCAAATTAGATCGCGTATACTGAACTTTGTACGAATCCGTATCGATTCTATTGTAAATTAGAGAGAAAAAAACTAGAAACTATTCAAATACGAACATCTAGCATATTATTAATAGTTTAATTTTAGTACAAGGTGAAAAGTATACGTGTCGAATAATTGATGTACGATCAAAATAAAAGGTCAAAGAATAAGAGAATCACCTTGTATTGTTTAATACTAAAACAATACAATTAAATTCACGTCAAAAAGAAAAACCCACACAGATCTATACACGAACAATATATTTTTATAGTAGAATAATTTTTTTGCTAATTTTTAAAAATTTTAATGTGTTACAACACTATTGCAAACCTCAATAGAAAATTTAAAAAAAAAAACAATTTCCGATAGTTCAAACTTCAATGCAAACTTATGATAAAACGGCAATTATTAGCACGAAACCGTTTTTAAATTACATTGCAAAATAAACAACAAACAAAAGTATTGTTCTAGTAAAAATTCGGAGACTAAATAACATTTTTCCATAAACATTCTATTTCATTTATAATCTATTGTGACTTCGATTAAGGATATTGTTGGTTAAATTTTTTATCGGCACTAGCAATCAGATAAATCCGATTTTTTAAATATCAACCTTTTCAACGTCATACAGGATTAGATATAACAACGATTATTTAATTAGAAATTGTCAAAGTTTTTGTTTATCTAAATAAAACGCCCTGTTCCTTCAACATTAACCCAAAAGTTATCTAAAGATGCTGTGAGAATCGAGTGGTGGATTTTATCTTGCAGAGGGTTGTTTGATAAACTGTCTGCTTACGATAAATCATCGAATGATAAAATTTTGGATTTTTCTAGTCGAAATCACGTACTTATCAGATCGGCGTTTAGAGAAGAAAAAAAAACGAATCATAAATATTTGATCCAATAATTCACTTATCATGTTTTCGTTTATAAATCTCCCGGACGTTATCGGGCCATTTCAACCCCTCAAAATATTTAAACGGCCCCGTCTCACCTAATCTTGAAAGTTATAAATTCTCGAATTTGGAAAATTTATGTGAATTTAACACTGTCGTTGATTAGACAGACGAAAAAAATTAGTTGAAACAGAAAAACTAGTCGCCACTTCCATATCAATTATCCTGGACAGAAAGTGGTTTAATTACACTCGTCTACTTATAGTGTAAAGCATTTAATGTGAAACTAACATATTTACCGTTTCCAATTAGCATATAGTATCGAGTATATGTACATATATGTAATCAAGTAAAAAACACGGCGAAAAAGAAGTATATACGCGAATAACAAGATCTATCTTATAATGAGGAAGATTATTTACACACCTGCAAAGTGAATTGATTTCTTTTTTGTTTCTTACACGTTTTCGAATAGATAAATAGTCGATAATTAGCAATAACGTCCTAATTGAACTAATGCATGCATGAATGTGTACATTTCATAGTTGTTTAGTCGCAGAGACAATTGTCGTAATTGTTGCCCACCTGCTACCAGTTACACGAAATAACAACATCGAAACAAATAGAATAATCAAAGCAATGTTTAGTTGTCGAATTAATTACCATCAAACCATTAAGAGGGATGTATCCACAATTTCGAGATAAACACGATTTTCTAATCAACGTACGTCAATAATAGTGATGATGATGATGATGAGACAAATATATAATGAATGAAGCGTATTGATGGGTAACTGTGGTGCAGCTGGGTATGTTGGGTCAATGTGTAGGTCAAGTCACAGGTCTTTTTGATAACTATGGCGCCGATTCTCAAGCAGAGCGTGTATACGATAACAACGATAACCAACATCGTCTATTCATTATAAAAACAAATAATAACGGAAATTGATTATGAAAATTCTGTAAAATTATTTGAAAACAACTGAAATCGGTAAACATTTAAGTGTCTTTATATTTTTTTCAATTACTTATTATTGCGTGACTTGTTATGTGTACAAGTGATATTTTCCCACACCGGCACAGCGTTGTTTGTATGGCCACGATAAAGTATAACAGTGGAGATTGAATCAACACCTGCACGAGTGTGAGAAAAACCAAGAATACGAGAGACTTTACCAATAGTAGAGACAAGAATATACTGTTGTTGTAGACTATATCTGTTTCATTAAAGAAACTATAAAATAATATAAGCAAGAACGAGATAGTTGTTGGTTTGACTAAAAGGGCTGGTTGTGCACCCGCTGATTGTATGGCTTTGTGCAATATTTAAGGGTAGACTTGCGGTAATATCAAGAGAACAGCTGTATACAAGACGATACAGATATATTTACTATTATGTAGATACGCTTATTGAATGGGTTGTTGTTTAGAAAAATCGACTTCCTAGAAGAACCCCTGGAAAATCCGGCATTTTTTTTCTTAATAGTAGACATACCGCTGAGGGTTCTGTAGGTTTTTTTTTTATATATATATATTTGTATAGTGCTTCAATATTTCAACAGTTTGATGCTTTCATGACGGTAAAAATATTTCATAATTTCAAGAGTTTTAAACAGTTTATTTCTCTACAAAAAAAAAAAAACGTAAACACGACAAATTTCCGCGGTGCTCGTTTTTGTCAAATTTCACTTGAGTTTATTAACGGTAACAACTATCATTTACGATAATTTTAAGTAAATCATGTCACATAATTTCCAATAATTACGAGTGTTTCTGATCATTAAGCGAACGATTACTAAAAATATTCCTGATTTATGTTATATATATTTTTTTTACATAAGTGATAATTCTCTTGTATTATCTGTATTTAAATGGGACAAGGGTAGTCACCCTATCTAGACTAATTTTGCCTCATTTTCACATTATTTTTTCTAGGATTTAAGATAAAGTATAGACGTCAATTTGTACGTTATCAACCCTTCAAATATTCCCCTTCAAGAGCCAAATTAGATAACTGCTTAGAAATCAGTACGAAATTGATGGAACAACTGGCATCGAACTGGGCATTAGGGAATTTATTTTATTCATAAAGCTAAGATGATTCAGATTAATGTTTGATATGTATTTCAAGTGGCATTTATATCACGCAAAATTTGAATCAAATGCGCATCTTCCAACTTAAGTCGGAGACGTAATTAAGCTTAATTTAAGTGAGAGATGAACACTCGGTATCGACATAGTCGCAAAGCAGTCTAATATTTTGCATGTTGAGCACGCAAGTTGGTCTTGCTCAAAATCAACTTTATCTAAAGAGAAAATAAAGTTGATTGATTCTAGACGACTTTAAGCTACGTTTAGTTAAGCTGATTTCAAGTAAGAGTCGTTAAAAGGTTTATTTAGATTTTTCAAATTTACGTAGATCAATAACATTTTTGTCTTATTTTTGTATTTAAGTGCATCACCTTAATTTTGGCTTAACTCCAGTTTTAAATCTTCATCGACCTAGAGTTAATGGTTGATTCAACATTGAGTATATAGAACAAAAAGTCCACTTCTTATAGTTCGTTTCATGATAGATCGCCAGGAGTGAGGGGAAGGTCAGTGGCGTAGCGAAAGAGGCAATATTATAACAGACCCCCTCTTGCGCCCGGAATATGTCCCGGGTCCACTCGCAAAGGGGCTCCAAATTCTCGCCAAACCAAACAAGATTTTCGGGAAATTTTCAATTGTTAATTTGATCGATTTCTGGGAAATCTATTTTAAATTAGTAATCATTGTAACATAATTTTTTAGAGAGCAAGAGGGCGCCAAGAAAGTCTCGCATTCGGGAGCCAGTTATGTTTGCTACACCACTGGGGAAGGGTTTTCTGATATCTCTGTCTCTCTCGCTCACACACACACACGCATTTTCAATACAACTCAATATGCGCTACGCCTTCAGGCGTCTGAAGTTAGATGCAACGAACTCTGAAACTGTAAATAGAGTATTAAGCATGTTGCACACTTATCGAACACCTTACCTACGTCCACGGCACGATACGACAACTGTCAGGAGAAAATTCAAGTGCGAGCTATGCTTTAGAAGGTGTAAAAAATATGAAAAATTAAAACGCTACCGATCGAATTTCATAAGAACGATCCAACAAAAGTCTAACGTTACACTCTAATAACTAAATAATTAATTTTTAATTAGTTGAAATTATCGTGGAACGTGATATTTAGCCATTCAGTTCTGCCGCTGCAACTAATTGACCATTTGTCAGATTTTCAACTACTTGTGATGAGATTTCTTCTTAATTTTCAGTAGATATATTTTTAGAAAAACTAGAAATGTGGGATTCATTGTCTGTGGCATGAATGACCATAAAATCAAGGAAAAAACCCCACCAAATGTCGCCCATCTGTATTATTTTTCAATTATTAGAGATTTGTTGTTGTTGTTGTTAAACATTTGGTCAACATTCATTCGGCAATATGTTTTGGAAATTTCCAAAAAATAAAGAATTTCTTTATTTCTCAAAGGCGATTTTATGGGGGCAAATTACAAATAAATCAAGTTTATTTTGAAATTTATCATCATCAACACGTGTCTGCGTCTCTGTGATGTACAAACAGATTTTTTTTTTAAACAAAATTCCGATATATTTATTATAATTTTATATCGGTGCCGATTTATAACTTTCATCATCATCATCATCATCATTATCATCAACACCATCTTGAGCCGAATTTACTTTTACAGTCAAGCATCCGACAAAACATGTCAATAACTTTAAAGCACGCCGATTGATACGTGATTCGATATATTAACAGATTTATTGTTGTTGATGAAAAACTACCCGGAAAAGTCCGGTGTGTATGTGTGTGTGTAGGGAAATGCAAGGAATCGGCGCCTTGTCTGATTGGCAGAACGATTGCGTCGTGTTCAACGAGGCGCCTGCAATATTACCTGGATGATCAAAGATTCACATTGGCGGTTGCCGCCCTCCCATACAACTGGCGCCTTATCCCATTGGCCATTGCCCCACCACCAACAATATAAATACGCTTACCCCCAACGCTTCCCCATCATATTCAACTCGGCAACTTTGTGTGAGAGTTGTTTTGTGTGCGTTCCAAACTAATTTCAGTGTTTTTATCTTGATTTCCTTGAATTTTCAAAAAAATAAATTTGGAAATAAAAATGAAGGCCGTCAGTGTTGTGTGTGGTGAAAACAATCCAACGATTGCGTCCGGTCGTGTGACAAAAACAAAAAAAGATATCGAAAATGAGGAGATACAAATGTATTTAAGTAAATTAAAAGATTTGGTGCCATTTATGCCGAAAAATCGTAAATTATCAAAATTGGAAGTTATCCAATATGTTATCGATTATATATGCGATTTACAAAGTGCATTAGAAACACATCCGGCTGTTAGTAGTTTTGATGCTGCTGCCGCATTAGGACAGAAAAAATCACAAGAAGCTGTTAGTCCCCGACAACCATTAGGCTTAAGGGCCAGTCCTAATACGATTCTAACACCATCCGAAGCACCAGTTCTACCAAATATTACGGTAAGCATTCACTAGACGTTCCCACAATTAACAATTGAAATCATGACCTCTATAAGGTTACCAATTGGTCGCTATATCCGGACAAATAGACACCTGGGTGTGTTATATGTATTGTTGAATATGTTTGTGGGGTATACATGACTCTATAACGGTCCTATGACGATGTGTGCAGATGTGTCCGATTTAAACACGTGCATCATCATTTAAACATCTGGCCTGATTGTCCTTTCTTCATTCCCACTATAGAGAGTATAGTCGTTTCTTTATTGATTGAAAGATGTCTTTTTATTATACAATTTTCGATTTAATAATAGTATCCTTGTTATTTGTTTATTCATGGGAAATAGTCGAAATTTCTAAAACACCCCCCTCACTTTATGGTCTATTTAAAAAAAAACAAATTGTCACACATGTTCCATTAGGACAATCATGAGGTCAGCTGCCAGACTTGCACATGTCCAATCTTTCAATTTTAATTAATTTATACCATCATTATATACCCTTATATTTAACAGATTTTCGTCCCGTTAACATCTGACACCCCTATATTCTACCACTACCACCACCACCACCACCATCATCAATTCTAATAATCCTACCATCCACAAATAGGTAGTTTGAAATTCAAGAACCGTGACTGCGGATACGAACACGTGCAATAACATTGCCTCCCAATCTTTTTCTTCACTTCTTCGCTATAAATACAACTTGTATAACAATTATTTTTCTTGTTACAGAATCCGGAAAAGCTAACAACAGAACGACAGGTGCCCTGTTAGAAACCATCAACAATACAACAAAAAAGAGTGATCCTGAATACTATCATCATCATCATCATCATCATCAACAACTCATTCCGCATATTGTTTTGTGTCAACAAATTTGTAAAAATACAACAACAAAAAATCATCTCATTTCTTTTTAAGTTGATAAATAATCGACATACGACTGAATTTTCATTTAATTTATATATTTAGCAAAAAAATGGAGAGGATTTTTTTGAATGATAAATAGAGTGACGTGCTTTTTCAAGCACTAGTGATGTACCTGTTATGTTGCAATTGTTATTTAGATTTTTATTTTATTGTTTTCCAGTCTCTAATCTTCAAAATTTCCTCGTAATCTAATCACAGATCAGTTTTTTTTTTATTATTATAATATACAATAAAAAATATTCAGTTTTTTCGTGTATTTGTGACTATTATTCTGTGATGTTTAGTAATTTAGTTAATGTGTTTTGTACAGAGGGAAATGTTCAAATTATTGGACGTTTCCATAGAGGAAAAACAGTCGCATTAGCATTGCTAATATTGTAAATTTTCTTTTTTTTTTTTGTTTTTAGAGACACTTGTAAATAGTTACCTAATCTAGCAACTATAAATGTTGTTTAAATTTTTATTATAAAACAAATATATAAAGAGATATTCAACTTTTAAAATAAATATGATTTTCCAGAAATAGACTTTTATTATCCACTGTCTTACAATTGAAATTAAACGTACACACCTGTTGTTTTATTATTTTTAAATTGTGAAAATTGACACAGGTGTATGGATTGCGTTAATAAAGATAAAGTTAACCAAAAAAAAAATTATGAAAGCTCCCATTGATTAAATCGTTTAAAATTATAACGCCACCACGAAACTATTGTTTTCGGTTCGAATGCACTTGATTTGAGTGCAAGCAGGTGTAATGTCTTATCAGTAGAATTTATAGAATATTTTAAAAATAATCCGACACTTAATATTAAACCAGATAACAGGTGGACAAATTGCGTAGTTTTTCTGATAAATCCAGGATTTAATAAAAAAAAAAAATAGCGGTACTTTAATCGTTCCCACGGTAGTTCCGTTCTGTTTTAATAATCGTATAAAACATTGAACTGTTAACAATACAAAAAGGAATGGAGGAAGTGGTGAAGATACCATTGGTAAATCGCCGGGTGTTTGCTATATCACTATCGAACACACAGGCTCTTGTTCCGCTGCTGTTTCCGTAAAAACCATATACCCGTATCGTGATAACAATACGAAAAGTACCGCTTGTTATGCTAATAAAACAGTGTGATAATTTGAAATTTGTTTGTGTTGTTTGAGAAATAATTGGTAATCAACATAAAAATTGTTATGGTAAAGTAGGTCGCCTATTAGATTTTTTTTTAATGTTTTAAAATATAAAAATCTGTTGATAAATGTTCGTGAATCACAATTTTTCGTCTATACAGCTGTTGAGTTTATAAAAATTTGTTTATTTAGATAAACTCGTAAATATACATCTTACGATGATTTTATTGTTTAATTAAGAAAAGTGGTGCACTCGATACGAGTATATTAAAATATGATATAGACACTTGAAAAATTGTATGTGTGTGTGTGTTGTAATGAGAAACACCTGTGCATATTTCACGTACATTTGCACGCAAACATAGCCGCATACCGTAACCAAATCATGTTCTATACACAAACAACAACAACACGGAGAAACCAGTACGACCTTAAGAAGACGCTGCAGGTGTACATGTAATAGCAATTTATCGCCAAATTATGTCAACCGCATTCAACTGTCATCAATCGAATTTGAAAATTCTACAATTATAATCAGAGCTTTTTTGTTGTTGTTTTTTTTTTTGTAACAGAAAAATTCGAATGAATCTGGCTTCTATTGAGATTGAGCCATGTGCTTGTTGTACTACTGTCATTGGCACAACTGGGCAATATGGTAGGCAGATTGTGGGAATTGAAAATAACCCAAGCTAAAATAAGCTAAGAAAACCGTATATCTACAACTAAATACAACTACTACCGGATTGGAATATATCTCCGTCTATATAAATGTGTGTGTTATAAAACATGCTGTGTACAGATTTTCGAATGCGACAATATTGCTAGATACCAAACACCCAGCATGCTGTGTGCTCTGTTGTGTATGTGCACCGAAAAACACTACACACGGATGTCTGCAGTTTGTGTGTTGTTTATGATAGATAGATGCAGGCTATAACAGAGATTCAAAGAAAACGAACAAACTTGTCCCGGAATCAAAGTGTCAATTTGAACAAATGTTTTACAGACATTTTACATATACATATACAGAAGAGAGCCGATCTATATACAACCAACAACGAAATTTTTGGGAAAGCAACAAGGAAAAGCATATTGCGACCAGACGGTGTTTGGCACTACAGGAATTCTAAAGAATTTTACAACAGATTTTTTTTTCAATACAAACCAGTCCCTGCATGTTCTTCATTTGGGTGTTGTGACTAATTATGGTAATTATCACGTTTACAGTTATTACGAAAAAAACAAGAGCTGCCTACCTTATTTAAAAGGTAAAAAATTAAATGGAAAACCGAAACGTTTTTACTGCACTTGACGCTATAGTTTCGTTAAAAACAAACTATAAGCGTTAATTAGATGACTTTCAAAGTAAATGGAGCCTTTCTGCTAATGCTTAAACTTTCTAAAAAAGTTGATGTTCTATATCTAGTCAGAATTATTTACAACACTTCTATGTTAAACAATTGTACTGTAATTGCCATTAGTCAAATTTCGCAATAAACAAATAAAAAATGAATTAAATTAGCAAATTGGACAAGGTTGATGACCTCATATTTATGTTGTGTTGGTACACCATTATTATTATAAATGGGCTTCAAATTAAATTCAAATTTTGTTGAGTTATCAATAATCGCTTAAATATGATTAACTTTGAAGATACAAACCGAATACGAGCTATCAGCAAGTTTATCTGCATTTACAAGGCTACAGTCAAATTTTTAAACGTCCAATTTGAATTGAAAAAGAATGAAATTAGAAAAAAATAACTAAAATTGTAGATTGTTTGAATATCATCCAGTTAAGAACGCTTAAGGACGATTACGTGGATGTTGTTTAAATTATTATTCTTATATGAAAAAGATGCTGTAGTAAGATTACGAATTTCTAAGGTTATATTATTATTTCAAATTTTCAAAACTCGCCATATTTAGCTTGAAAGTTAGTCACTGTCTGTACATAGATTAGATTTTTCTTCTCAGCCTTTTTAAGTATGTTTCTTTACTTACTGAAGGGACGAGCTTACCATGAAACTAAAAAAGCTTAAGCTTCTGGCCAGTGGCTGATTAAACTGTCATGGCGCCCAAGGCTTAATTTGATATGCCGCCTTTTTCGTCATATCAGAAAATCTATAGATTTTCTATACGCCGACGACAAGAATCTTACCTGACTAGGACCTGAGCTGAACAGTAAGACGGCCGGGTACGGTGAAAACAGTCGGCTGCGGTGAAAAAAGCTCGGCGGCGGCGGTCCGTAAACGCTCTAAATTTGTTGGCATTCTTACTTGTTAGTCAAAGTTTTAAAAAACTGACCACAATGTAGGTAGTCGTTTTATAAAATGCCTGACGAATTGTAGTCTAGTATCAGTTTTTACTAAAACTGGTACTAATAGTCATTTTTTAAAAAGATTCTTTGTTCTTAGGCATTTCATAAAATGCCCCAATATTTTGGGCAAATAATAAAATACGTCAAGCTTCTCAATCATTTATAAAACGACTAGGCATTTTATAAAAATAAATGTGATTTCTGCCTTATTTGTGAACGAATCTTAACAATAAGTCAACATCATGTCTAGGGTTGACTAGCAAAGGGCCTATTTCGTTAAATTTGGAAAATAAAAAAATCGCAAGAACTTTTGAAACAAAAGAAAAATCATTGATATTTGGGTGTTTCACTCTGTTTTATAGACATTTGTAGATCAATTTTTTGAAAAATAAATCCATTTCATTGCCACCCAAGACTGTTTACTATTCAACAGTTAAATTTTGCTGAGTTTCTTCATAAAATTTAAATCGAGTATTTTTAATGAATTGACTTTGCTAAACATTTTCGTATTACAACAAACGTTCCATTTTAACCATTCTTCTGTTGACTTCAGCCTGAAATGAAAAAGTTAGTAAGTACTTTCTATTTTATATTACTGTGTAACTAAATCAACTGATTAAAAATAAAAACTCGTATAACTGAAATATAATAAAATTTTCAAGACTTCTACGTAATTCTCAACAGTTGTAATCGTGGAGTGTAAAAATGAGCTTCTTTCTTTAGCCATTCAATTTAGTCATTACTATAATGAACTACATTAATTATAAATCGACCCCGAAACATATGTATTTCAGGCGCTTTAATTAAAACTGTTGGGCCAAATACTAGCTAGTAGCTGCTGTATTTAAAAATGTCGAAAAAAAATATGAATAAAACTTGTCGATCCTATCAGTGCTAATACCAGGAGCTTAGCATTTCAAATTGGGTTTAAGTCTATGTTCACTGCTTCTGGCCCCCGTTTCAAAAAAGCCTTCGTAGTCGACTACCCTCGATGTACACTAAGAACGTCCGTTCTTTTTGAATATTTTTCTTGTAAATTGAGAGAATTTCGAAATAATTAACTTCAAGCCCCCAAAAGTCTAGATCCGTTCCTGGTTCTAGTCATTTAAGCGGCAGTAATATATGCTCGGCGGCGTTTAATAAAAAAAAGTTCAAAAATCAGTGAACTAAATAAATCGTGTTTTTTAAGAACAAAACTAATTTAATTATAGAATAATTACAGAATTACTCAGTAGTATTCTTTTTCCTCTATTATTGTGAAAACGTTTAGATTTATAAGATTTGTTGAAATGTAGAGAATTTCGAACAACTGCAAACGACTTGAGTGGGTTACGTTAAATTGGTAAGATGTTGGATGGCGTCGTCGTCGTAGTCCACTCTATTTGTTCTTATTATTACTGTTGTCTGGCGGCGTCTATATTTCACCTACTCTCACACACACACGCATATCTATCTACATCCATGTATATTTATAATGAAACATACACAGACATATGTAAGATGGTATATGGATATTTAAAGGAAGAATACCGGCGTCGTCGTTGTCGTCGTCATGTATAGCGGCGTCGGGGTGCTGCCTCCACGTGTGTCAACATGTGTGCTCCTGATATATAATCGCATGTGCGTCTACGTTTGCTTGTCAATGTATATAGATATAACTAGCACCAGCAGCCCCTGAAAATAACCCGAAAAACTAACAACAACAGCTGTTACACCTGGCTGGACATTTTTTGCCAGCATTTCCACAAATTTAACTAGGAATTATTATTAATTAATAAAATAGAACAGATATGCTTGACGGTGCGGGTTAGTTTATTAGATTTTTCCGTTCTCTTCGTTCGATTTGTTTTCTAATAGTTTTGGTGTGTTTATAATCATCTGTAAATAATTAAAGAAGGTCGTAAAGATGGAATTGGCACTGATTGGGTTGCGGTTTTACGCAAGAAACATTTAGAGAAGTTTGAGGGAAAATTTAGAACAATTTTTTTGGTTTTAAATAAATTATTGTTGTTTGTTCGTTTCTTGTGTCGTTGAAATAGATTTCATTGCCAGATGATCCACACACACACACACACACTCGCCGTAGAGTGAAAAAAATATCACCAGGACAATAATATACGAATGTTGGGAGTAATGATATTTATTGTTTACAGGTGTACACACACACATTCGCTGCTTTTCATCTTTTTGACAATAAAAATGTTTAGTCAACACTATTTCTGTCATAATCAATGCCCGTGAAGTAGATAATAGAAATAGTTTGTGAATAACTCTTATTAATAGTTTATGGTGTATTATGTGAAATATTCCATAGATTTTTTAGAATCTCCACCTTATGTGCATAAACCGTAATAGATATGGAACGAGAGAGAGGAGTGCCTCTTACGGAGCGTGTCGTTCTACCGGATGCTTTTAGTTATATCCGCTAGAAAACCCATTCTTTTTTCTTATATTAATGACAACTTTCATATCTCTCCATTGATACCTGGTTAATGAATGGAATCACGAAAATTGTATAAAATAAAATAAAATAAAGTTACATGATTGTACATACTGAAGCGAACATGTGTTTAAATCATCGATTGCTATTACCTACTCAGCCATATGTCTAATTTAATAAAATATTCACTCGATTTCTGTAATGAAATTATGAATTATAAACATGTTGCAACATGCTGTTGCCTGTTGTTCTATCTCACCGTCCATCTACGTTACAATACTTTAACCTTATTATTGTCCTTTGAGAAATCAAGCTGAAGCCTCGATACAATATTAAAACATGAAAACGAGATATAGACGAGTCTATGTCAGTTTGAATGGCAACTGTTTAATATTTGAACAAGCCAAATAGATTTCACCCTCGTATATTTAGCGCAAAAGGTCGATCCGATGAAGTCCTTAAATAAATAGTGAGCCCCGTTTCTACAATATCAACTATAAAGATCAAATTGTTGTCCAATGTTTATCGAAGAGATTGAAATGACTTGTAACAGACAATTATTATTATTATTATTATTATTCGAGACTAACTAGTCATCCTCCAGTCAACAACCTGAAGTCGTACAACAACGAAATCGTTCATTAACATAAATCAATTCTAATCAATTCCAGTTGAATTTTAAACAGGTAAAACTGAAACAATACGGCTTCTTAATGTATTTGTATTAGAAAATTTTATACTTTTAGTTTAAATATTCGTATGTTATCGTTATCTTTGGACATCAATGAGTCATCCTCGTATTGTTCAATACGCCTTAATGTAATCACACTAATGGAAGTTGGTCGTTTTACAAGAATACCATTTCATTTTCTCTAAGGGCGCCACTTGGATAGGGTGATTTGATTTGCTTAATGTATACAGAGATTGCCTTCAATTTCTACTGCGAATCTTTGAAGATTTTGCTATAAAGTTTCAACCAAAAAAATAAATAAATAAATCTATTGACAATTATCACGTGTTCGCCTGCTATCAATAAAAATAATAAACGTCTGGGCATATGTTGATCTGGCTGCACATGTTTTTATTGAGAGTATGCCCGTTCTGTTCATAATTAAAATTAATAAGAGATACATGGTGTCTCATATAACACAAAGAATGAATCCTTTCAAATGTCCAAAGCGCCATATATACATGATATGTATGTAATATATAAACATATACACGCGACATTGTAACGTGAAACAAATGCAACGGAAATGGAACGGTTAATTGAAAAAAATGAATGAATGAATGAATGAATAGCTATGTAGTTCTTGCAACTGTTTTCCATTGCAGTCGATCTAGATTTCGTTGGAAAATAGCAAAATAAATCACCAACAATCCGATCGTTGTCAGTGTATACTGTTGCTATCAAGATCTTATTTTGATGTTCCTGTGGCGCGTCCGCCATTTCTAAACGAAAATCACGTGACCGATCAATATCACACACACACACACATACAGACTCTGAATAGAATACCTGCAGTCTCCTGAAATCCCTGTATTCTACGTTTTCGTTTTGTTATCAGAATATAAAGTTAAATTGTAATTTTGTTGTGTTGATCGTATGACCGTGACTTCGCGACCACGTAATGAGTAGATATATTCATTGTGGGGTAAACTCCCTTATGTAACAAGGAATTGGGGGAGGTCCACAACTATATATATTATATGTGGGGGGTGATTGATCCGCTTTTATATGGTTTTATTGTAGGACGAGATGTGCTTTTATTATCATCGACTTTGTTGCGACAGATTGCAGTTTCGTGCTAAAGAGATGTGTTAATTTTACGCCCAGATGCTTCTCAACAACCCACACTGTAAAAAAGAAAACTAACAATGATCATGTTTTTTAATTGGATTCTAAGCAGACTATTAAGTAGTCTTATTAGTTTCAGGTAGTTAATAAAAAGAACAAGAAACCGGACTTAAATGCTCGAACTTGAATTGTAATGTTAAAACCAGTGTTGTTGTTAGGGCCTGCCAGGGAGGCACTCGCAGATCGGCAGACTGCGAGCCGCTGAGAAACGGGAACTTACCCAAAATTAAAACAGGAGTTTATGGTAGCTTACACTTTTTGTTTCTGTTCTTACACTGAGAAAGTTTTATGGTAGATACTATCATCAAAGGATGGTAAAATTTTTGATAGTAGCGAATACCATTTTTATTTTTAAATGCACAATGTGAATAGTAATATTCACTACCTGTATGATAATTTTTACCATCTTTGTGGTTACTGTTATTATTATTATTTTTATTATCCTTATATAGTAAAACCTACTACACAAGTATCGTTGGTGCTAACAAAAATTTTCTCAGTGTATTAAATAAATTCAAATCTTGCGCTGGGCGCTCACGACTTTAACTACAACCCTAGTTAAAACTAGAAGAAGGACTTTTCCAGCTCTATTGCTCCGTCTATTAGAAACTTTCAACTGCTGCTTTCCTTAAATTCGGAGAAGAAAAATTATTTGAAATACTGATTTAAAGTTAATTTCTCTTTCTGAAGCTCCAGAGGTTACATCAAGCTTTGGATTAAAAGAGGGATAAAAACTAACTTTGCGGACAAAAAATTGAGCCATTAAAATTATAATAAATTATATTTTGCTCATATTCCATAAACATAAACGAGCTCTTCTGAAACGGTGTTCTTTTATAAGGTAGAAACAATAATTTAGATAAATTTAGAGTAGACAAAGACAAATCTGAAGAACTGAGTTTGTAAAATTGAGCTCCAACGACGACAATGTAGCGTTCATAGTAACCATTACGTTATTTTAGCTCCAGAGAGACTTTGTAAAACACTATAAAATTGAATTGATAAGGGTGTATTTTGTTCAATTTTCAGACACTCGAATATTCACCCAACTTTACCCAAAACGTTTCAATCGTTTCACCCAATGTTCCATATGGGAATTAGAGCATTTTTTTACGATTGGAAACGACCATTATCCCCCAAAACTGCCGAGGGTTTCAAATAACAAATTCATCAAAATCAATGGATAATTTTTTCTTAAAAAAAAAACTAATAAAGCGAAATTTAATATATTTCAAGATAAAGTTTCATCTAATCTATAATATTTTTTTAATCAAAATGTATCTAGCTTGTTTGAATTTTACCTGAGGCTAGATATCTATAAGACAGCAGCAGCAACAACAACAACATCAACGATAACACTCATTCCCCAAGGACTTGACTTATTGATCCTGGCGGCCATTCCAGTTCTGGATACCCTAGTGGATCCTGTAATGCGGGTTGCCAGGCAACGTTTCCGCCCTAAAGCCATTTCATTACGTATTCCCGTCCCGTTTTCCTCCAATTCACCGCCGCCACCACCGCGACCGCCGCCGCCACCGCCCTGAAACAACAATAGAGTCAACAACAGAAAAGCCAACTGTTCCATTATAGTTGACGTGAAAAATCAAACACGCCGTTGTTATTATTATTATTATGTGTACTGAAATTTATATGGCATATCGTAAAAGGTCTATTCCAGTGGCGCCGAAAATCGCCAACAATTTGGTCTACAACTGTCTATAAATCCGATATTTAAAATCGATTTGAACAAGAATTCCATTTAATTGTATGCTGAACACTTGTTTCGCATATGTCGACTTTAATTTGTAATGTAATAACTCAAAATCCTACCGGGTTCTATCTATGTTTTAAAAGTCATTTCATCGGTTAATTGCCTGTAAATACTTTTAAGCTTCAAAACGTACACAAAGATAGAGAGATAGAGAGAGAGTTGCTCATATCTTATGGAAGAATGATTATGTACGAGATTATTATTTTGGCTTGTATCAGCACAATAATCCGGGTAGGATTGGGCAAGTTTTGAGGGGGATCAAAATCCCCATTACTGTACGGCCAGGGATTGCCAGATTATATAGTTGGCAAAAATCCCTGATAGCTTTGGTTGATTTCTCAAAGTCATCAACAATGGAATGAATCATTTTCACGGTTATAAATTGTGTTTTAATTACAAATTCCAAATATAGAGGAAAAAAAACACATTTAAAGGTAAACATCCATGAATCATTTGTTGTTGTTTTGCAATATTTTCGTAAGGGTGGCCAATCATTCATTATTATCATCGGAATCGGGCCACGTGACCGGAACATCTCTAGTCGTGTGCACCACCGGAACTAAGTCATATATCTCAACCCTGTAAATTAAGATCGACACGATATTGCGTCTGAGTCATGATAAATATAATTTTAAGATTTTGATATTTTAAATCTGAATCATCGTTTTTTTTGTTTTTTAAATAAATGTTTTGACTAAAGATTTGTTTATGGCGCTGATAGAATCCGATAGCACAACAACATCAATGCTGATAATGATGATGATGACACATGATCTGCAATTCAATGAAGATTTGTTTTTTTTTGTCCGTTTGTCTCAAGTAGTAATTGATGTGAATGGTTTAGCTGACGCCATATCTTTGATCTAAACTAGTAACAAATATAAATAAATCAAGAAAACAGTTGATCTTTTATAGGTATAGTTATATGAGTATAGTTCGTGTTCATGGTCCAGCTCGGAGAACTTCTATAGGCAACTTTAAAGAGATGTGGGTGAGCTGATGCCCGAGGCTACTGGTTCACACGGTGGCCAAGCTGCAGGTGTGCGCCAGACTGACCGGCGCCATACTCACAATCTCACCGTCACAATACCGCATTCCATCTCAACCAACAACAAACAGTAACAACTTGACTCGTTATTTACCTGTGTGATATACATGCCCTTGATATTTCACTCACTTAATCCGAAAAAAAAATCGAATTAATGCCGAACAATAACTCTCAATCTCAATCGGATTTATTCATTCATTTTCCTTTTATTTTTTCTTGTGTGCGTCGCCAAGCATCTGGCGTGTCCAAGTGTGAGCATTCATATCTATAAGTAGCGGTTTTTTTCGGTCCCAACTCCTACACCATATCCACCAATATTCAACTTCCTATATAATTCCTGCTGGATTTAGGGGAGAGTGCACGTGGCCGAACAAGACTGTCTCATTAAACTAACGAAGACACGTGCTTGGAAATGTATGATGCACGTGCATCAATAGAAATAAGTAACTCAATAACACATATGCGAGGTTCTATTTTGTTTCGCTTTGCATGATAGCAACTAGGAAATCCACGATTCCAACCAGAAATAAATCCTATTGATTTATTGTAAATTTCGTCTATATATTTGCACCAAATTTTCTAAACTATAAAACGTTCTGGTTAATGGTCGTAAGATATTTTAATGTTAAATGTGATGGCCGTTGGCTAAGATTCCCTAATTAATGTTGAGAAATACCGCTCTCTAATCCTGCTCTAGTCGAATGCAGGTGTTCACTATCGTTGTCTATATTTTTTTTTCCAATTCAATCTTTCGTGATTTTCGAAACTTTTTTTATTGTTATACTCAGTCACGATTTGTTCTTTTGATTTCCTTGCACAATTGTCGACTCTCAAGACATATACCAACTACTGAAAGGTGAATGGAAATGTAAAACTATCATCCTGTCGCTTGATTATTTAAAATATTACTTTTCAACCTATTAGAATTGCAATAGGAATCTTCTATTTGAATATATAAATAAAAAAGAAACAACTCCAACTATTTACCTGGCTAATTGACTGATTGCTGACTGTTATATGGTTGAATTGGTTGTACGATCACTTCTTAATAGTGGCCAGACACCTGTAAGTGTTGGGTATAGTGGGCTGGAGTCCGGCGCCACCACCCTCTGTGAATAACAAAAGGATCCCGTCTGAAAGTCGGTATTTGAGCTTTTAAATTACAACTCTCATAGATTTTTCAAATAACCAAAACAGTCTCGACAATAAGGTGCAGGTGCGTTTATGGCCTTATTGAGGTCCTCCACTTGTCAAACCCTATATATTTTCAGGTGTTCATATAACAGATCTATTGATTTTTATTTACAATAATAGTGGCATGTATTGAAACGATATTTGTATAGATTTTTAAATCCTTTAAAAGGTTTATGGTATGTCTGCAATATTTGGTGGAATTTTTACAACGGAATCTAAGCCGAAATAATCGTCATTAGATGCGCATACGAAAGCTTCTTAAAAAGAAAAACTGAACAGAAACTGTATTTCTACGGTGTTATAACAAACATTGAGCAACTGCAGCAATAAAGCAGAAATTTAACGACAAATAATTAAAGTCAATAGTACAATTGACGTCATAAAATTATTATAATTATAAATCAATGATGTATACAATTTTGCCACATTTCTCTTGTTTAGAATACATTTGTAATAACTAGTTTTTCAATGAAATTCTTGCAATTATTATCGGTTAACATATCAAAAGCTATAAACTCTCATACATTTCTATAGTTTGTGGTAGGTTGATTCGCACAATAAACAACAAATAATAAAAAGAGTGACACTATTGAAGCAACACGTTTTCTTGCAAATAGCAATAATGAACGTTTTTGTATTGAAATAGATAGGTAGTAGCAAAACCTAGAAAATAATACCATTTTAGCCTTGATTAGATCTTTAGAAAACCAACGTTAATGATGTTATAAATACCGGTAAGTACAAGAGAAAAATTGCTGTTTGTACATAATTTATAAACGATCAAACTGTAAACAATTTTTTACTGATTCTGTGAATTTTCAGTTGCAATGTGTCCGTCTCCTTTCTAATTGTTTCCTCATGTTATCAGTTACGAAAAGAATAGAGAAAGTGAACAAACCATTCCACATCCTCTCACTTTTTTTCATTATGCTAAAACTCGAAATTTCAACAAACATTTGGTTTTTATCGTCTAATTATAATAATACTCGATTAAAACGCAAATATGATAGTCACCTCAAAGGATAACGTATATTGAGGCAAAAGTCGAGATTTGTGTAGAAAAAAAAGGAAGTGTCTTCTAGAATTCGTCACAAATAAGTTCGAAGAAAAAATTCTAGACTATGGAAGCAACAGGATTCGCCTAACAAAACCATACGGAGAAACATTTTATAAGGCATCACAAAACGCTCCAAAAAGGCTTGTGTTTGTAAGCAAAAAAACAACGAGTTTGGGAACAAGTTGAATTGTTTTTTTATTTGTCTACAATTCCAGTTAGCGTTTAGTTGAATCCGGTGGACTTTCTATCCGGTGTTTTCTTAAACTTAACACTTAAACATTAGCAATTAAGGCAGAATCATTGGGAAAACCCACAACCTATTTTGGCTGAAAATTGTAACGGATAGAACAAATTTTTATCAAATACTTGTGGGTTGTACGTAGAAATATGAGTTTAAGTGCAATGATTCAACTGATAAGGATTATCCAGATTTTTAAATGTGTCTGATCAAAGTGATCAAGAAGCACAAACGCTCGGACTCGAGTCCACGTATTTTGATTGTTTGCTATAAATTGTATTTGTTATTGGATATCGGTTGGGGGTCAAGCTGACACTGCTCAAACCCACAACGTATCTGTTTTATTTGAAAATTATAAGAAACCGTAATGTAAATAGTGTAAACTTGAAACATGAATGGACGGGGACAAAAAAAAAGATCTTATCAAATTCCTGGCCATATGTTTCGAAATTATCTAAATGGCAAATGAGTTTTAATGATTGTGCAAATTTATTTAATTTTCTTAAATACTTTAAAAGATAAAATAACAGGAAATGATGATAATCACAATTTATTGTAGAAAATAACTTGAAAAATATTTATATGGGTAGAAGAAATCGTTCTGAAAAACCATTACGGTTATTTTAATTGAAATCGATAGGATTTGGAAATTAATGATAATTAATTTTAGAAAAAATTGGTCATTTTAGCTACCTTTAAAATATCAAGTTTCACAAATTTCAATAATTTACAAAGATTTCTAGATAGTTGGCCTCCTCTATTCAACAGATGCATGAGTTGTTCAAAACAATTAATGCTTTTCGGTGAATGTTTTTTTGAAAAATATTGAACTAATAATCGTTTTTATTCGAATCATACACATGTGCATTTTATTATGAAATAATCAATAAAATTTATAGACGTTCTAATCGAGACAATCGATAAAAGAAAAAAAAGTCCTTTCCTTCGCAGGACATCTGTTGTGTGGACATTTTTTTTATATTCCTCCCATCATCTCTTTGATAATCTTACTAATAAACATATTATGTAAGAGTGGAAAAAGTTGAATTTAAAAATTTTATTAGCGATTATTGTTAAATAAATGACACTATAAAAACTATCTTTAATTGGTGTTTTATATACAGGAACGGCTTTTAATCTAAGCACATAAGTGGGAAATAGTATATAGATTTTCAATATTTAAAAAGAGACAGTTAATTGTTAAATGTGCGGTTTTTGCCTGTCTCTATTTGTACCTGGTACTTACTTTTGTTTAAAATAGGGATGACTTTTAAGTAAAGTGTCATGGAACAAAGCTGGTAGCTGAAAATAATTCAAAAGTATAAATTTAACTATTCCAAAAGATTGTTTCAAAATGTGAGCAACTATTTCTTTCCAATTTAGTAGTTTTCTTGAGTGTTTTACACAAACTAAAAGGAAGTCTAAATGTGCTAAACCAGGCATGTGCAACGTACGGCCCGCGGGCCGGATCCGGCCCTCGATGTAACTTTTTCAGGCCCTTGTAACTATTTTCAAATGTTATTGATATATTATTATGTTATTAATATACAACATATATCATATATAGAATCCGGTCCGCGATATGATGTGATATTTGCTTCCTGGCCCGAGGTCTTGGCCAAGTTGCACATGCCTGTGCTAAACGTTACTTAAGGAGCTGCTTTGTTCTTTTCGCCTGAACTAGATCAGAGGTTCTTAATCTTGCCCCATGATCCTCCTTTAAAATTAAAGTTTTCGGACCCCTGTCTAAGACTAGTATTTCTGAATGCTAAAAACAAAATTATAAGGAACATTGTTTATTCAAATAAGCACAAAAAGGGACTGGTTATTTCTTCCAATCGTTAATGTGAAGGTTATTGCTGTTTGCCTTGGACTGTGGTACTGTGCATACCAAGGCGACTTCTATTTTTTATTTTAAGGGTTAACAGTCTCTTAAATTCAGATTCGCAAAGCTTCCAGTGCTCACTTAGCAACATGTCGATATGCTTCTGACACTAAACACCGGAGCTGCCTAAAGTTTATTGAATTAAAATTTAATCGCATCAAATATTTTACTCTCAGATTGGCATGGTCAATAAATGTTTCTTTTTAGAACACTTCGGAGAGTTCTATCTTTGCAGTAACTCCTCCAACAATAAACGTTCACAAAATTATCAGTGTCTATTTAGTTCTTCCATAAGGGTCTGATTTGTTTTACCTCGGATCGGCCAGAGGGGGAGTAAAGACGTAAAGTGTTTACGATAAGACTGTGTGATAGTCACGTTCTAACGAGTCAAAACAAATAAACAATTGTCGAGGCGGTATAGTAGAAGATAGATAAGATTTTTTCTACCATTGAGAATTGACCTCACTGTAATTCCCACTCTACGGCAATCGTTTATTCGTTTTGAGTCGTTAGAACGTAACTATTATACAATTTCAAAGTATTACACTTTACAGCTGATACGCCACACCCGGCCGATCCGGGATAAAATATAGTCTAACTTACAATTAGCCAGGAAGTTTGCCAATATCTCTGTAGCATCCATAAAGTAGATTTCACACTCATGAAGTGCTAGACTTATATTATTTATATGATTAAAAATATTCTTCTGTGCGATAGAGAAGCACTATCTGTTTTACACTTATAATTATTGACAATATTTTTTGAAAATGCTACGATTCAGAGCTTTGCTTTTTTAATAAAGTTGACAACTCTTATGACAATTGACAAAACATCTTTAAGAGTTGTTGGATGAGTCTTTGTTGCTAATACATGACCCTGTAAAAAGCAATGAGTAACCACAACTTGACGAACTTCAGTTTGGACTAAAGTAGCAAAACTAGTTCTGATACACAGGAGCTTTATTAGTACAAAGATAGTGAAGTTCTTCTTTCTTGTTGAAACTACTCTAATAAAAAAGCTTTTAATCATGTCTAAAATATCGGCAGCCTTGGCAGTCTCGCAAAGGTTTCACAAAATAATAGTAGATTATGTTATTAGGCGTAAAACTGGAACTTTGTGTGCTGAAGCTGACTGTTGTCTGCCGAACGCTAGTGAGGCAGACATGTCAGCTGAAGCACACAAAGACAGTTTTGCGCCGAATGACATATACTAGTTTATCTTCAAACGTCTTAATTTAACATTTTTTAATATTGAAAAGTTTTTAAAAATCAAAATTTTAACTGATCACAATATCTTGGCAGTACTGCTTCCATGGCGATGCAAAAAACAAAATTCATACAACGAATAAAATTAAACGCCAGTGACAGATTTTGTCATTTTGTCTGCCTAAGCTTATAAAAAAAGAAAAAAGCGCCTAGGCACACAAAATGCTATTTTTACCTTGTCATTTGAGTCACAAAAACTGTCACTTTTGTGACATTTGAAGATAAACATTTTTCTTTGATACCATTAGCATGCACTTAACGTACAAAAACAACCAAATGAGTACATTGAATTGCACCTGTATACTCAAAGGAATCCTTTGAAAAAGGAATCTCTTTCAATTTTTTCTTTGCCCTGTTATACAAACTAATTCGATCATTTCTAGAGAACATAAACTTATTAGCATGTGAGGTTTCTTTTGTTTGGCAATCCGACAAGCAACTCTACAAGACGCTTCATGAATAGATTTGCCTGAAAATGTACATCCAAGTTTTGGAAATATCTCTGCGTTTTTGCTTTGACAATATCCAGAAATCATTCCATGTACCCCTGGTCTAGATTTAATTGTAAGAGGGACGCAGATGATTGAAATTTTTTAACTAAACTGGCAAACATTTGAAGCCTTCGAAATCTATTTTTTTCCTGCTAACTTAAACTTCCACAATTTCTTTTATACTATTAGGTTGAAGGTTAGCGAAAGACAAAAAGCGAAGTTGGTGGCAATTTACCTATTTTTATTTCATTTTGGTTGAAATATGCTACATCTTATACACTTAGAACAGATGCCATAACTGTATATTATCAATTGTATTATTTCTAACACGTTTGCAATATGCCAAATGTTTAAAATTAACACATAACAATTCAAAACATTAGAACACCTGTATGAATATTTATCACTTTCGTTTAAATCACGTAACATTCCTTGTTATCCGACTGATATACAGATGGTTCTTAACGCTTACCACAACACGAACAAAAAAAAAGTAGCAATACACAGCGATATATATTTAACCATAAAAACTATCACACTGGTTTATAAGCTTAGTCAGTCCTCTATTAACCATAAGGTATAAACTTTTGAATTAGATAGAATCGAACTAATCGGCCAGGTGACACCTTTATTGCCTATAAAAACCTTGGAGATGTTTATATTTATTTCGGTTGATTATTACTATTGAAAATTTACATTTAAACCAAATATGTGACGACAATCGATGATGATCGGCCAGATGGCTCGAGTACCGCTAATGATTAAAACAAAAGCAGAACAGCCCTCAGGACCATAGTTGACAGTTGGTCGTTAAAACGTTTGGGATCTCGTCGACATATGCGTGTGTTGTCTAGTTATAAACATACATATATATCTACATATCGAATCCACTTGCAGACAATTAAAAAATTAAACAAACAGCAGGTTTCATGATCATAATTATCATTATTATTATTATTATTATTATACAATATACAGTTATGTTTATTATTACTATTCTTTTTTTAATTAAAATTCTTTGATATTTGGTTGGAATTTTCAAGATGAAATGTTGCGAAATGAATCATCCGATCCCCAAATGAAATTCCACACGTTCTCGAATCTAATAAAAAGCAACAACCCGTAAGGAACACACTGTCATTCCTTGTACTACAAATATTCATTAGAGCATCTCCCCCCCGGAACAAACGCATACATATATGTGAATTTAAGAGGGGTTGTAGACCGTGCCTGATCTATCATCGTGAATTTATACAACCGACCCCGTTTTAATAAAACTTGCACTAATGAAATGGTGTTCGCTTGTTAATTAGATTGTCGGGCAATCCGTCAACGCTTGTCACCAGGGAAATTTCGATGTGTTTTATCTCTTTAAGAGATAATTTGAAACAAACTAAAAGAATTGTAAAGTTTTTTTTATCCGGAAAGCATCTAGAAGCGGTTTCGAGCCCCAATCCGGACGCGAAATGATTGAATAGCGTTTAAATACGCTTTGATTTTTTTAAAATGTCACAAATTAATTGTGTCCGAGAAACTGAGGTGTAATAGGATTCATTAGGTTGTCGAGTGTTCAATCAACACTTGTCATAAGTTAGTTGCTATTTTGCCAAATTTGAGACAACGCGAACCAACTCAAAAAAAAATAAAGTAAATATAAAGATAAGAGTTGAAAAAAACACTCGTGTTTCTTTTCTTACAACGAAAAGTTACAAAACATCTGGCCTGTCGGCTAATCATAGGCCGGATGACATTCTATTGAGCAGATTGGTTTCTTCCTGCAACTCTTCCCGTGTTTTATCCATGTTCTTAATTGTAATTAAACACATTTTTTTATTCGTTTCGTTGTGCACATTTCTGCCAATTACACATAAACATGTTTATAAAAATCCACTTGTAACAACAACACGTTGAAGTAAATAACAGTAAATTTCTTCCAGGAAGCTACAATTACATTTACCGAAAAAACAATTACCTTATAATTACGAATAATAATAAAAATAAAAAAAGAAGAAAACAGTGAAATGCATAACAGGAAATTATAAAAATTAATACGGTAAATTATCAAACGCCAGCCTATTTGAATTGTTACTGTAGCAAATAATCGTCGTGGAACTTTCACTTGCTGATGTCACCCACGCTCTCATTCCGTACAGGTATTGTTCGGTTTAGTTCACAAAATTTCTAATATTTCTGCTTACTTTTCTAAATACATGTTAAATTTTATTGAAAAATATCGGACTTATTGTTATATTTACAGAGGAAACTGCACCTCTTCACTGGAAAATCATCCACACCCATCCTGTTGTGTAGGTATGGTGTAATTAGTAGGAATCTTTCCAATATTTCAACCGCACACAAAACAATCGTCATAAATAATATAAATAATGAGAAATGGGGTATTGCAGTTCACTGATTCGAAAAATGTTAACGTTTGAGTTTTGTCGAAAATTTTTCCGGCTATAAATATCAAATTTATTGTTTATATAAAAAAAACAATGTAATCTTTCAAAAATTTACTAATTAGTACAGATTATTTGACAAACAAACAGGAAATGGTAGGATTTTATTATGAATAATGTGTCCTTGCGGTTTCTGTAGCTTTCTCTAGTCAATTTTGCGAAACAAACAACGAAAATTTAATTATCAGCAATTATCATTATTTTGTATACCACTACCTCCTGTGTATTTATGTTAGTATTAACAGAAATTATATGATATTGAACTAAAAAAAATTCTTGGTCTTGTTGGGACATCCGATATCTTAGTAATCACTAGATTGAGCTATTCTGTACAAACAATGTTATGACTCAAAGCGTCATCTAGTAATCAGTAGCTCAATTCTTAGATAACGTAATTTGTGGATTATATAATCCGTGCACTTTAGATAATAATTTATTTATTAAATTTGCACTTCAATCCCTCTTAAATCTCTAATGAAAATCGTTAAAAATATAAAACGTCTTTGCGCAAGTTTAGGGTTTGTATCTAGACTGTTAAGGTTACAGTTTTTTCGGTTCTGATATATTGGTAGAATTGTTTTATTTGAATTTTCCACAAACGCAATCAGAAGTACAACGATTTTTTGGTATCCGCCCTATTGTATAGTTGTGGTACTTCATCTAAGCCCTTATTCAAAAATGCCGCAAAATTTTGTAAGAAAAGCGAAAAGTCGAACACAGAATAATTTCAGGAAATCTAAACAATTACAAAGCATAGATCAATTTAGCTTCAAGACAGATAGTATCAGCCTCGACTATTTTTTTACAGAATATCTTTAATTAGAACACATCTGACTGGTCTCCAAAAAGCAGAACGCGAATGTGTCATTACTTCCCAGGTACGAACTCTCAATACTCACAACAGAGCAAGTCTTGGGCCGGTTGTTAATTGCCAAGCCTTGGGGTACAAGCTTGGCCCAAGGCTTGGCCAAGTTTCAACGCCAATGCACAACTAAGATAAGTAAAAAAAATGTTCTCTAAAACTAAAATCGTTTTTAATAGAAAATAAAGTTTTTTCTTAGAACTTCTTTCAAATATTTTTTATCTTTTTTAAAGTTTAGTTCAAATTGAAGTATTACGAATTTACTTGATTGGATTATTTCCTATTAAAAACAGTCTAGATTGGTTGATAGGTCTGGCTCAAACCCGGTTGTCATACTTGGCCCAAGACTGGTTGCCAGGCCTGGCCCGTGTATACCATTTCAAAGTTAAGCCAGGCTTCGGCCTAAACTGGCTACCAGGCTCAGCCCAAGTATGACAAGTCTTAGCACAAGCTTGGACCAAGAAGGCTATTTTGTAAGAGGTTTTAATATAGAAGATATCTCCTGCAAAACGATCAAAAATTGATGGTTTTGAAGCATGACTCATAAGATAAGACATTCCCGTGCTACTTTTTTAAGAATAATCAAATTTTTGATATGTTATTTTATTTTCGAGTTATTTCCCATACAAATGAAAATACCACCTCAGTCAGCTTGTATGTCAGATCAGGTTGTAAATTGATTGAGATTTTGGTCGCAGAAAGGCAGAAATGTCTAAAAAAACCTATCGAGCGTGATAACTGTGATAAGGAAAGGGAAGCGCCACCACTGATGAATCTGGACAACAATTCCGGTGGTGACGCTTTAGCTCTATAGTTACAAAAAAAAATCCCCAGCGGCCCAGATTCGTGACAACACCGGCCCCTTTATGTTAAAAAAGAAACAAAATTTCTACAAAAAGAGCAGCGGTCCATCTATTCGTTGCCCTATCAACTTTATGGGCCGTCTACCCCTGTCAGATTCTAATACTTAAAACAAAAAAAATGACTTAGTAATTACATTTAAAATAGAAAGTATGCAGTGAACAAATTCAAACAGGGAATTGATAAACAAGAAATAATCGAATTTTTCTAACAAGAGTCCGTAAATTGCTCTACAATTGAGAAAAACACGCATTGCTGGCTGCATAAAATTGTCGTTTTAAGCTTCAAAGGGGACCGTTTACAATTCGACTTGAACAAAATACGTATTCTTCCAATTTTAATACTATTTGACTCAGAAGACAACGATTATTATAATTAATTAATAATTAATAGAATTTAAATTTCGTGCATTATTTTGTGTTGGTTAACAGAAAAGGTGACAGATGGTGTGCTAGATGCTTAAATTCAATAATTACAGCATGCAGTAAATAGATGACGCCAACAATAAATAATAAGCGGCATTATTTACAAGTTGTCTGCTCTTAATTAATGTACAATCATTATTAGATATTATATCATCAATTGTAGTTTTTAAAAGTAAAAGTCATTTTCGATAGAAAGCTCGGTAAAAACTAAAAAATAAGTTGGCTTCAAATGAGATCCTAGAAGAAGTTACTTACCCTTGATACCGACTTTATCTTTACTATTTAACCTTATAAACTTATTTTGTAATTTTAACCTTAAAAAGAAACTTCTGCCAATATATTTAATTGCAAATCTAGAAAAAGATTATTTAATATAGAATAGATTAATAGGGCAACCTATTTGGATACTCTACAGTCTTAACACTAATTAGCTATCCTTCAGGTAGCCTGTCGACCTAATTCGCTACTATTTTACTATACAGTTGTATATGTGTTTTTAGAGAAAATTGTTAGTTTTAAATAGAACGTCAGCTGTAATATCAATAACGAAAATACCCAACCTCTTCGTATACCAGAAATGGTGGATGCGCCGTGCTTGAAGCGTAGGTATGTCGTGAAGAATAATGTTGATTAAATTTTTCGTATATAAATACGAATAGAAGGAAATTAAACAATTTTGTCCTTGTCTTTTCGTGAGAGTTCCCATAAAGTTTTTAATTCACTCTTAATACGTAATAAAACAGTTAAGTATTTAGAGATCAGTCAATCAATTACCACCTACACGATAAACTTAGTCGTTATTGTTAAAAATAATTATAATGCGAAATGAATGGTGTCCTATACACATGTATAAATCTAGATGGCGTTTCTTTCTACTAAACAGATTCACTGCAATATAGCGAAAATTTTGAACGGCGCCTGTTCAACGCGTCTCGACGCCACCACCTTACTTACAATCTCTATACACACTTGCCAGTCCCATTCTGTATACGGCGTCGCGTAACCTATACTTGTCTTTTAATAAACACACAAACACAACATATAAATATACTACAACATAAATGCACATTTTATGTGATCTTTCTCAATAATTGTTTATTTATTTATTTTCTTTGTGGATGTATTTAATTGTGAAAAATTAGAATGAGATAAGAAAGTGTTCTGTAGTACATTGAAAATAGATTCGAACAAATACTGTTGTGCCCATCTGGCGGTGGTTGTCGAGAAGATATTTAAAATCGGTCAAGAATTTAGATAGGAATTTCTTTCATTGTTGAACAGGTGAGTTGGTCAATTACAAATCGAAATTATTGCTTATTAGATAGTCGATCGTGTATAATACTGGGAAATTTAAAAAAAATAAAAATCTCTAAATTTAAAACTCATAATTCTTGAAATAATTTCAGAAACCATTTCAATTTAAACAAATCTTAAATATTTATGTATTAATCAAATGAAATTTAAATATTTATAATTTATTGAGGGATTCTTCCAAACTGTCACACGAAATTCAAACAATTCGGACAAATTTATTAATTCGATTGTGTGCTAATTTTTATCGTAAAATCGAAATGAATAGAATTATTTGTGAAACAGAATTAGTTGGGAAAAATTAAGGACAAGGACTTTTCGAATGATTGATGTTATTTGACATGTGATTAACAATGTTTTAAGCTTTAGAAGCGTTTTTTTTTTAAATGTCTATTTACTTAAACAAGAATCACATATGTGTGTGAAGGATTTCCGCAATTAAGATTTTTTCGAGGCTCTAAGTATATACAGTATTGGAAGGGTAATGGTAGAAAAAATATAAAAAGAAAATACCTAAATCTGTTGGAATGTAAAACTAACCTGTTGCAATGCTACTAATAGTATAATACCACCAGAAATAGACACAAAATGACTAAATTTAGCACCACAACTTCTATAATTTATCACTTATTAATAGATAAAATGCGAATTTCGAAAATGACAATTTTTAATCGCTTAAATTTGTCTAATATTCAAGACCACAACTATGATCGGTAGATTAACGGATGATACTAATAGAGACTGAATATTTAACCAATTAACAAGATAAACTTTTGTGATTTATTTTGAAGGCTTTCCAATTTGATTAATATAGTCAACGATCGATAGGTTGTAAAACTTTCAATAAAGTACCAAAATTTCCATGTTAATCGTTAAAATATAGTTTCGTTTCTATTTTCTTTAGAAAATCGTTTCTTGGTTTCAGTTTGAAATACAAAATACTGGAACAAATCGAAATGGTTCAATTGTCGATTTACAGTTGTTTACAAGTAATTTCGGTCATTACAGAATGTAATAAATTTGTTAAATTATGTTTTACACAGAACAAAATTGTAGACAAAAAAACGGTTCTTTTTATTCAGTTGTATATCATTAATTTCAGTCGTTTTGTGTGTATATCTCTAAGTTAATTAATTTACTTTGATCGTTTAACGATAGAGAAAAAGTTGTTTTCAAGTATCATCTAGATTTTTTTTTCTAAGATTACTTAAATTTAGTAATCTATTTTTATATTGCGGTTGTCATTAGAGATTCTGTAGAATGTTGGCAGAAACTGACATCTTGCCAGCGATGAAACAATGATTCACTTCTTCTAGAATAATGGAAAATTTATTTCAATTATTTCATTTAATTTTCAGGAAATTCTCTTAAAAAATATCGTAAACATTACAATTATTAGTATCAGAATTTTGAACAGGAAAAGCCTCGTCAATTCGAGATCATATGATTAGGAAGATTAAACTTCAGAAAGAAGTTAGTTCTAATTTAAAAAATAGAAATATTACCGTAACATGTATTCTTTGATCAGATAAGCAGTGATTCTATGAAATTCAGTTGTACCGCTTTAACATTGTTAAATTGGAGAAACTTTTACATTTAACAAAAAAAAATGCTAGTTTGTAATATAAATTTTTAAAGCAGGAAATTTAGAATATTTATTTCTTCCTATTAGATTGAGATAACTTAAATTTATTTACTGTCAGCAGAAAAACCTATTCAAAGACGGAGGGTCTGTCAATGATTAAAACGTTTTTTGTTTCAGGAATTCTTCCGTTTTCTTTATTGTTTTACAACAATTCAAATCTATTGGATTTATTTCTATTGATCTAAAACTTAAAGTTAGATTAACAGTGATATTTTCTCACTAACTGTTTCAAGATGGTTTCAGGCCAATTGTTCTAAATCTAATTGTATGAAACAAAGAAACTTATCTAATAAGAACCAGTTGGTATACTTGGAAACTTTTCATTATATTATTGTTTTTTTGTCTTTAATATTCCTATAAGAAGAATTTGTGATTCTATTGTTATTTTCGGAGGATCCAAACAAATTTATTCGATAATCTTCATATTATTAAGGCTAATGCAATAAAGCTATTCATAGAGTAAAGTCAATTATTTTTTTTACCAAATATGCAAGCCATTTTTCTCCTCTTAATAATATCAGACCATCATCTTATAAGTATTCTGTTATCGTTCTCAACTTCCGATGCCATTGCTCATTGAGACACCTAAATTTTATATTTATGGTAATTAACGCTTACAATTATTTTAGCTATACACGCCTTTTTTTCTTAATTTGCGCCGCTAGAAATATTTGTGCTTTAGAAAAATCTTCTCTATCTGTGTACCAGAAAGTATGAAAATCCGAAGCTTTTACAACGCGTAGTTTGTTTGTTAGTTTCGTTTGAGTGTAATGGCTCATTCACATCCACTTAACGTAACATAACTTAACGTTACTTAACGTATAGTAAGGAAAAGTTAAAACACATAGCGACAAATGTCGGCGTTCACATTCACAAGTAACGTACTGGAAACTTGTTCTACTTAACTTAACGTAACGTAAAGTTGGTTTGTGTTCAACTTTATAGTAATTTTTGTAAGTAAGCCAATCAAATGATTTCTAAAACGATATAGCACTATCATTCTGTTTCACTAATGTTTGTTACGTGAGCCAATCAAATAGCTTCCAAAACGAAATTGCACTATCATGTGACTAGTGTCTACAGTCCACGTTTTTAAAAAAAATTACAGTCACTACTGCTAAATGAACCTTTATTTAAAAGTGTAAGAAATCAGTTATATGTAATAATAATTATAATAATAATAAGAATAACTAAATATTTGATTGAAGTTGTAAGTGGCATTGCACCAAATCAAGTCGTGCAGCCTCCTTTTAATTACATTTTAATTCCAGATTTCATTTTTCGGATTATAACCTGATAGTTTAATTAACTAAGGCAGTAACTAACTGGTTAAAATAATGTTTTATTCCAATCTAATTTTAGTTGTTTTGGTCTGATGTGTTCTTGAAAAAATATGCGGATATTTGAAAAAAACATGTCAATAATCAGATGGAAATTTTCTTTTGAGAAAAAAATTAGCTAGATTTTATTCTAGAGTCAAGACAGACGTCTCTAAAAATAAGATGTTCAATAAGCCGCAAATGACTAGGATTGTTTTTACACTTCTATAGATATCGGAAATTTATCGGAAACGAAATGTTCGCTAATTGATGATTAGTTTGTAAAAGTTTTAGAACTAGTAATAGTGGATAATATTTCGTTTGAATTCAACCGAAATGTATGCCTTGTAGCGATATCTCAGATGATGATTCATTTAGAAATTTCACAAATAGCTACCCACTACCGAAAAAAAATCAAACAAAAACGTTATATGGATGCGTCAACTTGCAAAACATTACAGTTCAAGTTGAAAAGTTAATGTTAATCTCTAACATTTCCGGATTAGTTTGAAACCCTATCTGGCCGTCAATTGCAGCTTAGGTGTTATTTTTCTAATCCTCGAAGAGTTCAGAAACTTTGTGGTTAGAAATATCTGTTTCGATTTGACAGATTCGGCTTTAAAATAGTTACAAAAGGTACAATACAATTAGGTGATGATTGAGAGAAAGGGCCGGCCCAAGGTTTCCTGGTTATCCAGGCGAATTTATTTTGAGCGCCGCTCTCCAGAAAAATAAGAAAAAAAGTTAATAATTTACCACCAACGTTAAGACAGCTCTATTGTTTTTTTTTTTAATTGATAATCAAATTGTGTCACTCCTGTTTGAGTGAAACCCTTACATATTTTGGTGGAGTTTTCAAATATTAATCTTAAAGTTCAATATTTTATACTGTAAAAGCTCTCTAATATGGGACTTGGAAAAAGTGTTAGGAATAGGAGGTGTCCATATTAGGGAGATTTAGTATGTTGTATTTTTATTAAATCAGTAAAGTTTTTATTTAAACGTCCACCTGTACCTATTCATAAACGGCACGCCGCAAATAAAAGATGATACAGCAACAGTGAGGTTGAAGATCGACGAATGTAGAATTGTATTTCAATGGTGGACCGTAATTAGCGTTTACCTGAACTATCCAAACGATAATTGAGATATGGAAAAGCTTATGTCTTACAGGCAATCCTCAGTTTAGTACAAAAGGAGGCTGTAAATTTTGGGCCCTCAGTAGAGGGATTAGTTTTTTGGATAGGTTAGTCTGTTATTGGAAATCTTACACTTAATTATTGGACGGAGTATACATTTAAAGTCAAGTATAAGTCGCAGTAAAAAATGCCACCACTAAAATTATGTGACCTCGGACCGGCCCTGTTGACCGAATTAAAATAGGCAAGTTGTTTTTGAAATACATTGTTTACGACCCAATCCATTCAAACTCTTTGTGGGAAATGAAAATAAATGGAAAAAGACTACTGATTGGAAGTGTTAATGATGGAAGTCACGCGATCTATTTTATATACTATATTAATAAAAAAACACTCATAACTAAGTTATTTATTTCGCTAAACACATATTAGTACGTTTATAGTAACGGGATACAATAAATGGTTCTCTAAATTGCAATTATTTATATTAATAGAGCAGTGAAGGTTTGTCTATTTTGATTTTATCAAATTAATTGCGCGCTTTATTAATAGACAGTAGAAATGTTTATGTTGTCAAAACTGATTTAGTTTGATATTAATTACAAGATTTCCATTAATCTGGACTATATTTCACCTGATTTTATTTAAATCTATTAATCGAATTAAACATGATTTTCGGACATAGACCAGGATTCATCGCTACATATTTCAAACAACTCAGGGTTGATATTTCGATGATAATCTACACAAATTTGTTTTAAATTATATGCTCATCGCAGAAAAAATTCCGTTTTCCAAATCTTTCACTATCAGCCGTGTGTACTTCAGTGGATAATCCAATCGAGATTTATTTGAATCACAAATATTCATCAGCATCTTTAAGACTGAAGTTTCCGGTTTATATCTATAGATATAATAAACAGGCAAAAAATACGGAGACATTGCCGTTGATTTTTGATTTCAGTCCCATACGTATCACTTGTTAAGAAAAATTCAAGATTGTACTTCAATTGATGTCCCTGATTAAGGAAATTATCTTAGCTTTTTTGTGCAATAAGTGGAATAAATCGATTCATCTTGAGTTTTAGGTTTGGAATTGTTTTCTTTTAAGAACCTGTAGAAAGGCACGTTGTAATTGTAACGATGGATATTATCGATGTTCTATATAAACATTTTCAAATTCATACACAGATTTTCTCTAGAAGATAAAACAGTTTTAATACAAATTCCAGTTTTATGTTGTTTGTTTAGGTATCTAAGTGTTTGAGTTGTGAACATTTTTCTTCTTTTCTACGTGAATATTATAAAAAATTCTTAAACAGTTTTGTAACCGTATTTTTAATCATTTTTATTAATCTGTTGAAAATTAATAAAAATGATGAACATTATATGTTTATTAACTCTATTATAGATATAATACTGACTATTTTATGAAACTATTTCGTTTTTCATGTTGCAGTATAAATGCAGTATTTTCAGTTGAATATCACATGATTAACGAGAATAAATTTTTAATATCTCCGATTAAAATAAATAGAATAACATCAACAAAAATTGATTGATATCATATGTTAAAAATAGGCGTTACTTAATTGTAATTAAATTTTTGGTTTATTTTATGTAAAAATAGAAGAAATAAATGGTTTTTGTTCGTTACCGGGACTCGTAACTATTAATTTGATAGTGAAACTTAATAACTGTCTTATTGAATCTACTCTTAAAATACACAAATCTTTTATTATAATTTACTGTTGAAAAATTAAACTTACAATTGTAATAGTTCCTAAGTCTGATTTATCGTTTTTTCATCTTTATAGAAAACTGGAAAGCAGACTTTGTTTATTTATTATCTTGAATTGGATAGTCTACAGAGTTTGATTGATTAGGTTTGTGTTGAATATTAACAATTACTTCTATGATTAATCTATGAAATGATAAGATAAACGTATATGCAATCCGCACATAGTCTGCTTGACAGTGGAATTTTAACTAGATCTATGAATAAACTTGAACATGCCAAGGGTTAGAAAGAAGATTAATGCAACATGACCGATAAGTTTAACGAAATATATTATAGTTTCACCACTACTGTTATTTATTTCACATTTTTATCCCGTCTATCAATTATTAACATTATCGAAATGGTTGATGGAGGTTACTCGATCTTTATGTAAATTTACTTTATTATAATGGGGCTAAAAGCGGATGAATTCTTTAAGATTTGTTTATTATGATTCTTCCTTAGTTTCTTTACTATTTTAATTTGATCTCATTGCTTCTACATTATTCGTAAATTTCGAGCAAAATAAAGAAGAAGCCTTGTTAAAAATCATGTAAAGCATGGTATTTGATGAAAGACTTTCAAAAGCAACTTCTAATTTTGTTTTTTTAATTTGAACAATTTCACAACTAAACAATAATCTCTATTTCTGTACTTTGATAACTTAAAGTGCTAGATATTTTCGTCACTTCAGTTTAATATTAACGGATGCAATCACAGTTTTAATGTTCAAAGATTATACTACGGTTTGTTCGGTTAGTGTCTCCCAAAAAATATTGAAGGCCTCCAGCTCTTTAATTCTTTTTGGAATAGAAATAGGCACAGAGATTTGTAGACTTCTGGGTGTGTGCAACTGCCGACTGCAAAACTGTAACGTGCCACAAATAGAATAATAGTGTTAATCTAGACAAAACTATTCGCCTTTGTATTTCGATCTGGAAATTTTTATTAGTGATAGCTAACTTAAAAACTTATCTGTGCAAAAATATATTCTGTTCCATTTTAAATTCAGTTATCGATACAGATCAATCTTTCTATGCACGATTTTGTTGTGCATTTCCGTTGTATTAATAATTCTTATCTACATCATAATTGACGTGCATGTGAAAGCTGTTCCGTTTCGTGGATAATTATTGAACAAAAATATGGTTAATGACGCAACCATTATTAATGTTTTGTTAGTAAATGGAATAAGTAATATGCTTATTAAGATATAATTAGTCATTCATAATGGAATGTTAGCAGTTATTTGCATACAGTTAATCGAGAGGGTTTTATTAAAATCGATAGGCACCACCATTAATGGATTTTTAAATTCATATTTTTAATGGTTTAATTTGAATATTTTCATTAAATCATTCGTGATGATATCCGAATTTTTCGCGACTGTTTGCACAAATAAATTATCAATTGTTTGATTCGAAAATACGAATATGTTTTTAATCATCGAGAAATGTAAATACAATTTCCTTGAAACACACTAATGTAAATATTTATTTGTAAAGCTCTTCGATGGAAGAACGCAATCTCCACTCATTTTTGATGGAAATGGGTCTTTTATTTTCAATACATTTAATTTCAATTTCACGAACACCATGCCAAATTTGAATTTATGTTCGACAGTATCACAAATTGTAAAAACTCTAAAATTGTTGGACAATCGCCACCGTATTACAACGAACTTCTCCCTGATACCTATTAATTATAGCTGTTTTTGCCTTCTAGTCCCATGTCTTTGCCACTATTCTCACAGGATGAACATAATAAATTTCACGCGACAATCATAAAAAAAATTGTAGCTAAAGAAAATCGGACTTTTGCCAATTGGAATTGTGCGATTTTGCCTGCAAACCAACCTTGGCACGGAAAATTCGCAATAAAACCTTCCTTTTTGTGTTGTTGTTCTTCTTCCATATCTCGACCACGATTTCCACGGGATGAACACAATAAATTTCCTGCGACAATTAATAGAAACTGTAGCCAAACGAAATCGGATTTTTGCCAATTGAAATTGGTGGATGATTTTGCTTCAACATTAACCTTGACACGAAAAATTCACAATAAAAGCCAAAGTCGTTTAGATTTCAAAATTGATTTGTAGCTTTAAATCAAATCAGTCCACGTTGTAAACAAATACTGCATCTTCACTAATAAATATTTCGAATCGCTCACATTTGGTAATTGCTATCATTAAATGATTGTTAAAATTAACCCATTGTTGGGGAAAAGTTCAATATTGAAAGGGTATAGTCTGACATTTATTCATCATGTTACCAATTTATTCCAAATATCAACAATTTTCGATAATTTAAATTTGATAAGGGTGAATCCGTTTGAAGTGTCGATTTTAAGAAACTGTAAAGCATGAAATTTTCCTGATCGAATATTCATTTCCTATGGTTGGTAGGTATCAATTTATAACATTTAGGTCACCTTAGTAGTCAAATCGAAAGCTTTAACATTTCCTTTTAGATGCGTGCAAATGCTTTAAAATTGCAGGTGTGGTAAAGCTTTTAAAATTAGTTATTAAAAGAAGCTTTAGATTTTCTATATTTAGCTCATTATTATTAGAAATTTCTTGGATTGATTTGAAAATTGGTTGAAAACGTATTCAAACGACTGCAATAAATCCATATGCGGAAATGATTGATGCTTCAATAATTTTTTGCACGTATCTTTCAAACTAACGACAAATATTACAGTTTTTCGCAGTAAATTATCTCGAGTTGCCTTTGTGATTACGTATTTCAACAAACAAAGGAGTAGTGGTTGATTTTAAAACATTAAAACCAGCCATTTTTATGATAGCGTGGAAATATGGAAATGAGAAGAAAAGTTGTTTGGGAAAATCGATAGAAACCTATCGTAACTATTTCCAATTATAATTTTGTTAGCCGTTGAAGTGTGAAAGACTTATTCTGTCGTACACACAATAAATTATGGAGTTTCAACATATAATCATCAGATCGTTCTAAAATGACTAAAGTTTTTGACAATTAATTGAGAACTTTTTTCCTAATCTCCATTACTGAATTGGAAATTTCAACAATGAAGAAAAACTCGTCTATAGTTTGAACTAATTTTAATTTGTAGAGCGTATCGTCTAATTTAAATTCTTTGCAGGCGATTAGTGCTGCTACTGCCTTATAGGCGAATCGAAAATCGAGCACGATCATGAACAAAAATATAAAGTAAATGTCGGCAGTGAAACGACTAGTATTTCTCAATAACTGTTTTTTTGCTTTAGATGGGACACTCGGAGTGGTTGAGATGTTACTCTTCCCATTTTGATGAAATTTTCATCATTACTACCTCCTAACAAGATTTTGAAGCCAATGCGGTCCATGAGTTGATTTTGAATAGTTGTCGTATGCACAAAGAATAAGCTTAGTAATACTTACTTCTTTTGTAATTAATTAAAATGAGCGTCAAACTATTGTTGCATAATTTCATTGTTAATTTACAACTTCAGAATTATTTTCCGGAAAATACAAATTTATTAACAATACGGAAAACTTCTCAACTGTTTTGGCAATCATAAAAACTTCAACTTTTACAGATGGCTTAACATCAACTGGAGCAAATTTAAAGAAGTACCCGACTGTTTTTACTCAAATGAATTGCTGAAGTCGAACAGAGCTGCCAGTCTAATTATTCAAAATTAATTATCATTTAGTTTTAGTTCTTGTTTGAAAATCTTTTTCACCATATTTGTTTGACGGGTTTAATATGTTTTTTTTTTACCACTGCAAATGCGTTTGACGTTTTAATAAAAACAATTCACTGTCTAAACGTAAAATATTTCCAATTTATATCGTTTTCCTCCCGTTCTGTGTAGGTGTACATTTCAAAGTTATTGATATGAAAATTAAAAATATTTACAGAACTGTAAGAATTTTATTGTCCAATTGAATCAAAATAACACAAATTGTTATTTTCAATATAGATTCATGAATGATCGGTAAATTTAAAATAGTTTTATTGTAACAATTTACACTCAAACATCGTTCGGAGTAAGTTTTTGTTAAACAAAGTCACTAGAAATTTTCGTACAGGTTGTAATTATCATTATTCTTTCTTTTTTTTTTACTCATTTGACCTGCTGTAGTTCAGTCGTCTAACACTGCTCAACCGTGAAACTAAATTGGTTGAACAGTAAAATTGATCGAATCCGGTTTAACGTTGGAGAATGATCAGTTTCATGAAAATTTTGCTTGTATTGTACTGATTTTTCAAGTCGAATTTTATATTTATTGTAGTGATAAAACATACACTAGCGAGATTAGATCTTTGATTTGTATTTGCGATCGTTGCCAATTTCTACGAGTTGACACACAATTTAAATGTGTTATCTCTATGGAATTCAAGGAACTATACAATTTGTCTGCCTGTTGTTCCAAATTATTACAGGAAGTTTCCGGTCATTTTTTTCTAACCATATCTATTCCAAACCGTAACAATGCCTGTGAGTGGTAATTTAATTACGTCAACTTTTTGATATTCTTTTTCATTCTTTTGAAAGTTGCGGAATTGAAGTCGATTATTTTTTCACCGATCCTACTTCTGTAGAATATGGGACGAAAATTATGGATTGATTAATGGAAAATCACAGTCAAAGCTTAACGGTCTATCACGATGTTCGATGATTCACTGTTGTTGAGTTGTGCACCGTTGACTTTTAATTTTTTTACAAAAGATTGAATATTTTAAGAACATGTTTTTACATTCTTTTCCTATGGTAGTGAGCTCTAACGTCAAATGACAATTCTTTGGACAATTTAAATCAATCTTTTCGTCTTTCTCCTTTGTTTATTAACAGCATTAACGAATAGTCGTTAATATGCTGAATGTCGATATGGATTTATTTTTCCAAGATTCACATCCATTTTCTAGGAAACAAACAATTTTTGTTTATCAGGTTATTGGAAAATAAATGCGAATTCTGGAAAAGGAAATCCACAGCAACATTAAAGACATTAACGACTATAACTGACATAAATTTCCGATAATAGACAAAAGAGAAACACGAAAAGATTGATTTAAATTAGGAGTGTTATTGGATTTAAACGTGAAAATTAAATAAATTTTTCCAAAAAAAATTTTACTTGAGATTACAGTTCATTACCGCTGGAGTTGGAAAGCAATTTAAGAGGATTTTCTTTGTAAAATCTTCAGTCATTTGTAAGGCAAAAAAGTGCACAACTCAACACAGGACCGGCCCGAGCGTTCCTGGCACTCCAGGCAAACTTATTTTTGGCGCCCCGGTCCTGAAATTATTAATTATTGAGTGCACTACTTTTATATACTCTTAATCTTTCTGAATCTAATTCTTTGACATTGTAGTGAATTAATAAACCTTGAAAAAGTAAGCTGTAACTAAATTTTATTTGATTGAAAATAATTTTTTTGACAACAAGATCTTTTGCGTTACGTGATAATTTTTTGTCGAATTTTAAAAAGCCGTAATAAAAAAAACCACTTGTGACTCATCGGAGAGTGTCATAAGCGTTTTTGTATTAAAACAATTAAAAAATAGACCTTTCCTTATGGGGCATCGTTGAAAAAAAAATAGAAACAGACTCACGATTTGGTTAGTCGATAACTGCATAATCGTTACTAAAATAGAAAAAAAAAACTTACCATTTTCATGGGCATCCTGAAGCCATCTTTATACTAAAGACACTAACACTAGCACTAGGTACAATTAATTATTAATTTACAAAAATACATCACATCAAGGGCTAGAATATAATTGAACAAGAATGGATAAACCAAAAAAGGGTGTTAAATAAGTGTTCTTTGATCAGTTCTTATCAAAAACATATATATGTCGGCGGCGTACTGTAAGATTCATCATTTAGAAGAATGCCTAGTCTTTGTCTAAGTGACTTGGCAAATTGTAAAACGATGAACATTTTGAAAGCTTTTATTATTTGCCTGACATTTTCAGGCATTTTATTGAACGCAAAAAAATAGTTAAGCTTATTGTATAGCATTATTTTCTTAAATGAATAATACTTTTGTAGTAGAACTTTTCGTTGACAAATATACCATTGTCTTGCAACATATTACCCGTAATATTTATATAAAAAATACGTCGAAAAATATAAGGTTATGCAACATAGGTTGTCATTTTATAGAAGGCCTGAGTAAAACTGATACTTAAAACAGCCATTTTATAAAAAGATCTTTTGCTCTTAAGCATTTAAGAAAATGCCTGAAAATGTCAGGCGAATAGTAAAACATTTCAAAACGTTAATCGCTAAGTCACTTAAACAAAGACTAGGCATTCTTCTATGTAACGGATTTTACAGTATGCCATCGATATATACATGATTACTTTAATTTTCACAACAGAAAAAAAGTGCAAAAATATTAAAAATGTTTTTTGTAAATAAAAAGTTCCAAGGGTGAAATCGAGAAATTGCAGGTCGAAATTCAATGATAGGATCGTCAATTTTTGTATTTTTTTCAAAATGAATCTAATTGTCCTTACTCTAGAATTTTGACTGAGAAAGCTTTCCAAAAGTTCTTTTACGATCTACCAGGTTTGAAGACACTTGACATAGAATTGATCAATTGTTTATCCCTGGATCTGAAAATTTTCCACTTTCAACCGGTAAATAACTTCTCTAAAAATGGCTTTTTTCAAGATGAATCATATTGTCCGCATTTCGCGGCATTGCCAAAGAGTTCTAAGCTAATACACCAATCCCATATTCATCAGAGATTGTTTTTTTCTTGTTAAAATAGAACACTCTTAATAAAATGTTACACATAAAGTCTAGCCTTAGACGCAATAAAAAGTGCCGCCCGTAAGATTATGCCCCTCCAGTCAGTTGCCTGTTTTGCTGTGGTCTCGGGCCGGCCCTGACTCATCAACAGTGAATCGTCGACCATCTTGGTAATCCTTAAGGGAAACTAATCGCTAATTAAATTCTAATTTATTTTCACATTCTAACACATTTCTATTATTTCCAAGTATTCAAGTTGTTCTTAATACAGATTTGATGCAAACGGGAGTTAAAAGAGGTTTTCTGGAATTGTGTATCGTGTTAAAAAAACTAGTTAATTCTATCAGTGATTGTAAGAAGTTTTTTTTCTATTCTTTTAGAGAATTATCGAAGATTGTACTAATCGTAGGGTCGATTTCCGTATTTGAACAGGAAAAAACAATATCAGGAAATTTATGAGAGAAATCAATTATGCGATTATTAACTAAACATCGGTATAAATATTTTCATTAAAAGTATTGTGTAATTCAAGAAAATTAAACTCGTTGTAAAAATTAAAGTGGAAAATAATCGACTTTTCTTGTACTATATATTTTAATTAACTTTTCTAGGATTTTCAATTAGCTTAATTAGTTTAATTAATTATTCAGTACAACGATCTTTGTTCATTAACGTCTACGTTCAATCAATGAATCATCGATAATAAAAGACGAATATTAATTATATTTAATTACATTGATCTAGTAAGAAGATTGAAATTTCAATTATACAAATCAGGGTTTAGTTGTTATAATGACGACGAACACGATGTACTTGTATTGTATCTATTATTATGTATTGTATATTGTCTACAAAGATGATTTGTTCCAGGCAAGTGCGTCTATTCTACTTACATTTAGAACAATGCTGTTTATTATGGATACACTGTATCATTTGTGTATACATCGGCATTGTTTTGTGGTAATTTGAATTTAAGATGAATTAAGTATTTTGTAAATCGTTTCGAGATTTTAATTGAGTGAGGAAGTCCTAATCTCATTCTAACCTATGATTAGAGATCTAAATTAAGATGAAGATTTGTTTAGAATAGCCGTTTATATTTCATAATAAATTAAACACTCTAAAATAGGTTAAATCAACTATTTATTTTTAAATATGAAAGTGAGTCGATACTTATCGATTGTATTGTTTAAATATAACATATTTGGTTATTTATTATCGGTGGGGTGAATACTAAATTATAACATACCTACTAACTATAAGATTGGTGAGTTGTATTTTAAAATAAAAATCTAATGTTTTAACTTTGTAATTGTTTGTTTGTTTTCCATGTGCCAACTTATTTCCAACAAACGGGCACTGATCTGGTTAGAATGTTACGAAATTGCCAATTTGTAGGAATCACCCTGTTCTTATTAGATTAGTCGATCTGTGTCAGGGTGATCGTTTCGGACAACCAACTTATTTCAAACGTTTACTCTTTATTATCTTTATTAAATGCCAATTCTTTCTATCAATTTATTCAAGAATTATAAAGTCTCATTAATTTTAATTGTTTACGGTTGTAATTTAATACAGATAATTAACGTGTAGTACATTAAATGCTTATTTAATTTTAATAACAATGAGTTGTAAATGATCGTGTGTGTATAAGTGAGTGAGCACCGGGCTGGCGATTATCCAACTAGTCCAAATCGGCATCTACAAGTTGCATCTCATTAAGTTATCTATGACACACGCATATCAACAATATCAAGGTTAATTAATTTATTTTAGGCTTTTTATTAATAACCGATCGCGACAATCAAATATTTTCAGTTCTAGTTATTTATGATGTCGAAGATAGCACATGAGAGCATCAGCTGATTAAAATACTTAAATCCGCTATAAAAGAACCGCCTACGTACACATGAATATCTACGGACACAAATATAACAATATCTAATGAAAATCAAATTTATTTTGAGAATAAATAGCGTTGTCCATTGTGATTCTATTTTCTATTTCGTTGCTAAAGACCGTTTCTAACATTTATACGTTGAGCATATTTAATAGCATTTTATGTGTGTTTCGTTGTAGTAAATTAACAGTAACATTTATGTGAATATATGAGGAACAAAAGGAAGAATTTTATTATAGTAAACAAATTCGGAACAGTTTATTTGAACATTGGAGTTTAGCATTAAAAAATCTAGGCTTGACAACAACTCCTCAACGTTTATTTTTCTATCATGTTATTATTATTTAAAAACTAGTGGGAGTAAATCAGATGACACTGTTTAAATTTAAGTTGTAACATTTTTAAAACAAACATTGTGACGCATTTTAATTCCACTTATGTTAAAATGACGTCCAAAATAATACTGTAATAAAAGTATTGTTGAATTTGGCGGAGGCGCCGGACTTATTCCTTCATTGCACCTTGATTAATTTCTCAGCTATTTATAGTTGCTTTAATGTACCTATCTAAAGATAATATTAACAGACTTAGTTGTCAGTTATATTTGAGGAAGTTCATGGAGCTTTAAATGATAAAACAAATTTATACTGAACAAAGCTTTATATTTAGTTTGATAAAGATTGATTGATTTCTTCCACAAAGTTATTGGATTGGAAATTTTATAACTTTTGAAATGATTGGAGAATACACAACAAAGAACACGTGTTTCCTTTGTGAGTTTTTAAGGCAGTGTATGTTAGGACAAGTAAACTTGTAATAGTTTTTCCGATACAAAAAAGTCTTGTTTTCAGTCAGAAACTATGATATTTGATTTGCGCTGACAAAGTGTCTTCTCTAGGATATGTTTAAGTTCATATAAGTTTCCGAAATCAAGATATATCAAATCGTTTATTAGTTACATATCACAGTGGAATGTAGCATTAAGGAAATGCCATAAAAAATACAGAAATATTGTTTGCTAACTAACTGAATCGTTGAAAATTCCAAGAAACACCTAAAGCTGGATATATGCATAAACAAATAGGTGAATGAAATAGTTTGATAAGATGCCAAGAACTAGAAGCAACAACTAGTTCATCCAAGTAGGTGGAAACTGTTAATGCATATAAATGTAAACCTGCAGGGGTTAGAGTACTCAGAATCTACATTTTAACTTTGTTGTATTTCAAATATTCACTCAAAAATTTTTAGTAAAAATAAAATCAAAATTGATGGATGCAACTACTTTGAAAAATGTCATTATTATTATTTATTGTAATTTTGATGCCATTTCCTGGAAGCAGCGAAATTAATCTATTTAAACTAGAAAATGTTGGGCTTCAAAAAAGCTGTAATAATCGGATAAAAATTGTTTTCTTCCTATCGCAGTATGCACATGTTGAACATATTTTTAATGTTTTCAAACATAAAATTACGTTCTAGAAATTTATCTGATCCTATAAATTCGGTACGGAATATTAATGGCTCTGTTGCGACTGTTACTTCGACACATTATAACTATTGCATAAATATATATGCGAATTTTGCGTTTATATATAAACTGTTTCTTTTTGTTGTTTCATTATTGCTGAAAATACTTAATTAACATTTAATCTATAATCAAAAACTTCTAGAAACTCTGGCTAAGAATTTGTATTCAGTTCAATAAAATCGGCAGATTTCGTTGTAGCGATGTTTTTGTTAATCAAAACTTCTGTTATTTTGAAGTTTGTAGAAGACGTTTATAGAATATTAAAAAATCATGGATTCTTCCAAGAATTGAAAACGATAGCTAAGATTTACTTTAACAAAAACAATTGTACTTTATCGTTGTCTTCAATAAAATAAGAAATACGGAAATTTGTTTACATCAGATCTGCACCGAGCCCATGGATGGCAGGTAATTGCTTCAAGTGGCACGATTTTAGGAGCAGCATTTTTGAACGCGTCCATTAACAAATTAGTAATGGCCCAAGAAATTCTATTCCGCCATATCGAAAGCATAGGATAAAAGAATTTCTGTTGGAATATTGGGCGGAATAAAACGATTGTAGAGTCGGCTTTAAAAGCGGTTTTTATTGATGTTTTAGCGAAATTAGAAAAATAGGCAGAAAACTTGCCAATATAGACAAAAAAAGGTTTCTTGTCCCATCTCGTCGAGGTAAGATGATGAGAGACAGGCCTCGTTTGTTTCGTCTCTTGCCTCATATTGTTTCCCAAATAGCAATAATATTTACATATAGGGCAAATCAGGAAGGGAGGCCACGGCGGCAGACATGCCACATTTCTAATATTTTCCAGTTGGAAGAAGATGTGATTATATGTTTCATGATATATATCATAGCCTCATTGGTAACTCGTACAACATCTTACTTCTTATCCGACTAACATTAAGTCTCGTTGACAGAGCTTTAATCCAAATTGTGTTATACAAATGATGTCAAAGTTTTGTATCGTATCCATATTAACATCTACTACAAGCAAAAAGGAGACAAAACAAATACAACCTGTTTTAATAAGTAATTTAGGTTCCTTTTAACTATTCTATGTTTCTGATTTGGTCTTAAGAGACGACGTCAAAAATGGAGAGAGACGCCACATCAATTTGTATGTCTATTTAACAATTTGTAATCGTTAGCATTTAAGAATACAAAGGACATATAGAGATAAGTATAAAGTTTTAAAAGCACAGTAGACAAAAATTCCAAACTTAGCCCTAGAAAAAATAAAAAAGTGAAACATTCAAATAAACCGTTGAAAAGAGTATAAGGCTCCCCAAAAGATGTCTTCAACATGGAAATTTTTACGAAATCTAAATTACGTCTTATATAGGGCAAGATATAAGAAACAGACATTTATAAAAGATTGATAGATGAGGCATCTCTTCCACAAGTTGCAGGAGAGACGCCACTTTGCTCTCGTATCTTTTACACCTTTTATTGAGGAAGAAGATAATTATTGTTTTAGTTTTTGTTAATATATGGAGGTATAGTTGGAATAAACAATAAATACTGGCATTTTGTTATTTTCTATAACTGTTCAAACAAAATGGGTGGAGCCGCTCCTGTTACGACTAAAGTTGACTTACAAAATAACACATGTTGGCTATTTGCTATTTATTTTGTCAAAAAAGCTTCACTTGTCTATACCTACTAATCAACTGTGGATAATTTGTGAGCTCCACAATTATTTTACGAACTAAAAGTTGTGCATAAAGGCAACTTTGTGTAAATAATTTCCATCAATAAACGATGTAAAAATTATTTAGAAAAATTCTGTTCTTATTATCAAAAGTTCTATTTCTACACATACGTAAAGTAATGTCCTATATAATCGTTCAAGAAAGTGTATTAATAAATAATATAACTGCGTTTTTATTGTATTAAGATACATCAACAGATCCTAGAATAAACAATACACATATCAGTTTTTTGTTGTTGTGTATTTTCCATTTTTCGTGCTATTTTTCGGTTCAAATTTTACTAATTATATTGCTAATTAAGCAACTATGAAGCAGAAAAAACCTGCTTAACAACTCAAGTACAATTTTGGATCTATCTGTGATCTTAAAGGTACTTAAATTTTGTTGATCGTGTGTTAATATACTTTAAATTAACTCGTTTTTGAAGTAAAGTTAAAATTAATGGCGTTAAACTATATATGAATATTGGTTTGAGATAAGTGGATTACAGAAAAAGACAACTGCAGAGAAAAATCGAGCCTTCAGGCAACGAAGAAATAAACCAAAAAAAGAACTTCATCTCCAACCTAAGAAGTTTCACTTCTAACGCGCGGCGTTCCACGCACTTTCAATTTCTTTTTATAACTTCGTTCAAGTCAATAAAATTTTTAATAAGTTAATCGAGGACAGAGACGAGAGAAGAGGTTCTCTCGTCTCTTAGCAATTTTACAATAGATGCATTTATGATCTTTCGTTTCGTCTCGACGAGATGATACGAGACGAGATATGAGAGATTTTTCCTCTCGGCGGCTACTACTTGCATGGAATCGCGTTAAAGATTATATCCTGATTTTGGACATTACCTTAATTTATCTTAATAGCAAATGTATGACGTAATTAACAAACATGAACTTTCATGCTAGCCGAGATTGTAACTTTAATTTCTAACAATATCGTGCTTACAAGTAATACTTCGAAACATCAACGTATTTCCTTTCAATTATAGTTATTGCTGAATAATACATACCTATAACGATATTTTATTTAAAATTGTTTAGTATACACTGTCATGCAATAACATATTCCGGAATGGAAAATAAAAAAGAATTATATGGCAATTTGTAATAACATTTTTAAAAACTATCTGTAGATATGAGTCAATTTAATCCATAAATAACTTTAATGTTACCCTGTCAAAATGTGTATCCCCTTGTGTGTGGCGTAGTGTTATAGCATGTGACGGTAATCACCAAACTACTATATTCAAAAGAATCAACGATAATTTCAAAATAGCGAAAGTAATTGATCATCAAATTTAAAAGTAGTCTAATTAAACTTCTTCGTCAAATGACAAAGTTTACCATTTAGTGATAGTTTTTTTTCGTCGCTTGTCCAACGATTGATATATTAGGACTTTCCAACTTTCCAAAGAACGAACAAAGTTAAAAGGTCTTGAAAGATGTGTCTCTGAAAGTTTCACACATCCAATATACTCGAGCAAATGTTTCAGTTCAATTGTAAATTGATTCGTTTGTATCGATCAACGATTTTAATTCTGATGAAAGTCTTTCTATGTCAGTCTATGTACTTCCTTAGAAATGTTTATTGTAATGTTTATTGTAATTAATCACTACGGGCTTGGTTTTAATCGCTTGATAATTCTAAAAGATTAGTTGGTTATATATGATAGAAATTTGAGACATTATTAAATTTAACTAAAGTTAAAATTACCAACAAAAATCAATAATATAATATTAGAGATTATAAAATAATTGAAATAAAATTTCAGACTATTTTTGCGAGTAACATTGTCATTTGGAGATAATGAGAAACTAAAATTGAATTTCAAAGAAATTTGTTCTTTTTTGGCGCGACCTGATAAAACTTGAATCGTTTTTATCGTTTTGTGAACCAAAACAGTTGCTATTATAAAAGTTGAGCAGTTGGGATGTTAGATAGAAATATCCAAACTATTCATATGTGAATTATGAGTCAGCAGTTGTGGTGTCGAAAAAGTTCTCGTTCGTTGCAATTTGATGTGCACCAAATGACTAATATAGCGATTTTTGATCGTAATTGTTGTTATTTAGAAATTATTTTGGAAAATGATGCATTTCAGTTTATATTTAAATCTTTTCTGGAGTTTTTTTTGGAAGTTCTGTAGTGCACTGCTTGAGAATAACTTATTATGGCAAAGTAGTAAGAAAAATTATCTATTTACACTAGCAAAAAGAAAGGATTTTATAATTCTTAATATATCAAGGGCGTTATACCCATAACTCGATACATAAATGAGTTTAAACATAAATAAAAGAAGCAATTTCACTTTATTTTTTTAAAATTTTTCTTTGGTATCTGAAAAATTGAGGTTATGATTACATTTTTAATGACTGCAAAAAAGGTTGTTTATCATGACAACCGGCCTTAACAGCGGGCTATTATTTTTTATAATGCCATCGCAACGCCATAATGGCCCGTTGTCAAGTAAACAATTATTATTTGCTTATTAACGCCATCGTTTTGATATCTATTAATGATTAAATAGTATAAACGTATGATATAAAAAAATTAATCCCTAAGAGATGAAGTAAGAGATGATAGTTTGTATTTAAAGTGTCTACGTTATTTTTGAAGCTAACAACGAGACAGTTAAGTTACTGGATGTATAAATATTAGATGTCAAAATATTAGGTAACTGTTAGTCGAATAAGAACAATAATCAATCAATATTAAATGTGGGATAAGTGGTCTTTTGTGAAGGTTTCAGAATTTTAAAGCAATTCCCCTTGCTTATGAATGATAGTTCCTTGTTAGACGAAAAAGTCCAATGATTCGTAGAATAGCAAAAAAAGCACTGTTGATGCTTCCACTCCAGGCCTCCACCTGTCGACCGCACTCTCATGTCAATTTCCATTAAACAGCAGACAACTGGATTATAACAAGCACTCAAAAAAAAAAACAAACAAATTTTGAATGTACCTACTGTATATAATTATCATTAAATTAAATGTACGATTGATTGTGTGCTTTTGTTCGACTAATTAATTAATTTTTGAGTCTTCTGCAAGATGCAAATTGGGTACGCGGTAAGCTATGTACTTATGTAAAACAACACAGAACACTAGACAGTTTTTTTTTTAATTTAAATTATTATTTACTACAAAATCTTCAATTGTTTAATCAATTACAACAAGGAACGAATCTTTCAATGAAAATCTGAGACGAAACTTCTTATCGGATTGTTTTTGCGGGTGATTTTCACGTACAGTTTTCTCAACAACACGTGATAGACAATAACCTCACGTCTTACAATATGTGAAATTGACTAGATTCACTATTTTTCAATTAGTATTTGCCCTAGTATTCACCGCCTATATTTCTTTTTTCAACAATTAATAACTTCATTTCATTGAATTTACGTAAATTGTTGAATTCTTTTAATTAAAAATTCTTTCTTTTTTACAAGAAAAAATGCATTTATCAAGGAGCTGGCTGTACCCACCCGCTACTACGTTTGCGTAGATTATAAGTACGTTACATAATGTGTTGTTATCTGATAGTATTTCATTTCCGTATATATGGTACAAAAAATACACATGACAATGTCGCAATTAAACTGACAACGTCGCAATTATAATTGACAGGTGCATGTCAGCTGTCTTCAATGTATTGAAAATTTAATGTCCTTTTTAACCCCATTAGAGGGTGAATTTTCAAAAATACCTTCTTAGTGAGCGTTTACATCACTAAAGGAATATATGTGCCAAATTTAAATTCTATCGGACGGATAGTTTCGGAGATATCGTGATGAGTGAGCCACTCAGTGAGTGAGTGAGTGAGTGGTAAATCGCTTATATATACATACAGATTATAGTATGCAATAGTATAGTATGTGTGTATAATTAAGTTGTTTACAACGTGTCGCTGAATTTTCAAAATTTTGTGACTCGCAATCATACAACGATTAACAAAAAAAACCACATAAAATTGTATCATCAAAAAAATTATTTTTGCATATGTTCCTCGACTTCTCTGAAGAGAAAATTATCTCTAAAATATTAATTCATTATTGACTATCAACTTATCAAGGACTACTTCAATTTTAAGATCTATAATCAAGAATTGGAATACAGCGTCAAAAAATAATTATTGGAGTGCAGTCGTTTGTTCTTCTTCCACTACAATCACCTTAAAAATCGCCAGAGTTATTGTTCATAACGAGCCGGTGAATTTACCAAAATTAGGTGACCGTTTCTCGTACTTAAATAGTATGTTGTCCGTACAATTTGAGTTAGCTAACAAGGTACTAATAAAATTATTTGAAAAAGAATGTAAATCATTGTCCGGAAGATAGAGGTTAATTTAGCTGATAATTTGACCTACTGCTTTCAATCGACAAAATCGTATTATTTTTTGTTGGCAAGCCATTAGAGGCATACACGCCGGAGAATTTGAAGAAAAAATTAAAAACTGATTTAATTTTTCTTCCAGATTACACCAATATAGCTATGCTGTTGGAACAGTTCATTATCAGTTAGTTGCTTATTTGGAAATAATAACTATAAGTATAATTAAGTGTAATTAAGTAATCAAAATCGCTTATACCAAAATAGTTTCTTTCAGTTGAAAGAATGGATAAATTGGTCCATTGTGGAACGTAGACAGTTTTTTCGCGTACTGTTTCAAAGCTGCAGCCACTTTTTTGAAGAATGTAAAGCGATATATAAGTCCATCCACTTTCGTTTACTCCGTTACTTAAACCATCGAGGCTCAGAAATTAGCAGCAATCTCAAGCTGTTTTTTGTGAGTTGTGAGAGACCATTTATTTATCGAAAAAGTGCAGTGATCAACAAAACTGGTCTCGATTGTGCAGTCCAAGATTAAGTTCAAATATTTAAGATGACGATTAAAAATAAGACCAAATGTATCCAATTTTACACTGTCTTTCACTTTAAAATTAATGCAACTTACAAAACGAGAAGTAACAAGGCCCTTGCTAACAAGACCAAGACTTGATTGTGCAAAACTACGACTACCAAGGCCTTTCTTTGCTCACCACAATACGGCAGAAAACGAAATTAACTGTGATTTTTGACTTCTATGTACGGATTTTGAAAATTTGATAAAAGAATTCCAATTAGATAAATAAATAGAGAAATATTGAAATAAATAGAAGCTTAAATATCCATTTATGTTTGACAAAATGTGAAAAAATGCTACAGTCGTGCTAAACTTCTCAAGGAATCAGCCTTTGAAAAGCTTTGAAAGGCTGATTCCTTGAGAAGGGCCTGTCAGGTACCCTACATAAAAGCATTGCGATTGCAATTTAGTCACTGATTGTGAGTTTAAGTCATGGTTATCGGCGAAATAAATATGAATGTTTGCTATTAGAAAAACGTTTTCAAGTGCAAAGAGAGACATTCAAAAGTTAATCAGTATTCTGTTAACCTGAAAGTTTAATTTATAATTTACAGCGTCAATTGAGTGTTTATTACTTTCTGAACTTGCTATACACTTAAAGAAAGCAAATATCTATTAAATCCGCTGATTTTAATTAAAAAGTTTGGCTTCTATCCATCAACTATATGTTTCTTCAAAATTGAACACATTATATTTTTAGAATGATCCCAAACACTATTTCATACCAAACAAACATAGATTCCTTGTCATTGCAATCAAACAAAACCAATGCATAAATCATCACACATGCATATATATAGGTTTGTTTACATTGTGATATATCGTTTACGTGAAATTGTAGAAATACCATCGTTTTACACAAAATCCACACACAACTCGTCACTGGTACGAAAATATTGAAGAAAACCATCAGAAAAATAAAAGACCGGATTTTATCGAATTTTCATATATCAACTTATCCAAAGCTAAATTCGATAAAACCAACAAAAAAAAAACCATATTGAAGACACGACATCATGGTACCCCGTCTGAATTTCTTATAAAACAGCTTTAAAAATCGATCAACTATGTTATGTTTTTTGTGTCTATAATAAAGGCGTCTGTGATTTGTAATTTATAACAGTGAACAATGAAATAACAGTCATGAATGACAGCTAATTTCATTCCAAACACATCGACCCCTGGTAAATTGTATTAATTCTCTCTATTATTGCCGCCTACTAACGTATATTACCATTACACTTCCGATATTATCGTAAGACCTTTCAGGTGCCAATTTATCGAACAATCAACATTGAATATTGATTTGTTGTTTTTTTTGTCGTTTTCGGAATCCTTCCACATTGGTCAAAAATGGTTATAATGTTATTGTTGTTTTTCTTGTTGTTTTCGTGGAGTGTTTCTACAATTTGAGGGCGGTACCCCCATTTACTAACACAGTCATATACGTACACAGCGAAAGCACGACGGTTGCTATGTGTTGCTTTGGATCGAACTGTGTTCGTTTAAATTCGTACAGAGCTTTCGTGGTGAGCTTTCGGATTCGGCCAGTTTAGGTGCACTTCGGTTACTAAAATATAATTTGATAGACCTATTGGTGTGTTATTCTTTAGTTTTTTTCTTTCAAAATAAACAATATTTTTGAACGGTTAATTCATCAAAATCACACTATTTTTAAAGATACGTAAACCATTAAATTATTCTTAGAATAACAAAACTAAAAATTTATGTTAATCAAGTGATTAAATGTGGCTGTTTCTACATTAATTAATTTATCTTTACTCCAGTTTCAAATAAATTACTCTGTTATTCGTTTCTAATGACACTTCGATGTGAAATTGTTGAGGATAGATCATAATAATTTATGATTATTCTAAAATTGAGCACAATAGCATTGTTGATAAGAACTATGTTATGACATTAAGTGTTTACTATCGGTTTGTTTAAACAAAAACGATTTGAATAGATGGATTATGATCAAGATAAAGGATGTATGGCTAGTTGGTCGGATGTGGAACACCAGGTGAGTTCCTGTTATTTTATCCTGGAATTCAATTTTTCAATCGACACTTTCAATTTATTTTCCATTTAATAATGTAAATTAAAGAGCAAAAAACTATATTAATGCAACAAAAAAATTGATTATAAAAAGTACAATGTTTTTCGATTATAGTTCCAATTAAACAAACTCGATTCTGTATATTTTATTAAGTTAATTCGAGTTCTTTGTCCTATATTTGATCATGCAACTAAGGATGTTGACATTTATTGATTTTGTAGATTATAAAATTTTGAAAACGTTAAGGATATCAAAGTAAAGATCCTTATAGGGAGTTCGCCCTTGACCTACATTAAGAACAAATATTGGCTTATAATTTAGTATTAAATCACCAATTGAATTATTAATCAAATACTTTAAACAAGACTTAATATTTATTTATTTATCAATAAATATCTACATTACTATAATTTCTCTTTAATTAAAGACTAATAATTATTATATAAACATAATCTAAAGAACAGGATTTTCCAACAATTCGTCCTGAGAACTATTCAAATTGAAGTGAAAGTAATACTATCAATAAAAAAAATCCACACACAGCCTTGACTAGTAATGGTACTTTACGTAAATATCGATCAATACTTTTCACCGTTCAGTTTATTTATTCTTTGGCAGCTTATCAGTTGTACTATCTATTTACTTTATTCGATAATTTGATTAAATAGCGAGAATCATCTGAAATTAGAACAAATTGCAAATATTTTATTCGATTGCTATAAAAATATGTCTCGTTTTGAAAGTAATAACTAGTTTGTAGCATCAATATGTTTATGTAGTTATCTTGTGATATTGCTCAGATTATAATAAAATATAGGCGTAATAAGGTGATATTTCTGGTAGATAGTTTTTAATGGTGTTCCAATTTTGTCTGTAAAATTTGACAGACAAACAAATAAATCTAATTGTTGAACTTATATACGAAGATTCAAAATTCAATAAATTTAATGGAAATGGGGGTGTGGAGAGTAACCCAATAAATTTGTAGGCTTGAGCAATTTGAACATACATCTCTAGAGATTTGGCTGTACCGTTCTGGAATTATTCAAACTATTTTGAAATCCACCATTAGGAATGTTTCTTTAGAGTGTCAAACTAAGTCTTCACCTAGTGCAATAAATTCAGCTAGACATCGTTAATCGGATTAACTTGCAATAAAATTAACGATAATTGAGATTTATCTAACAAGGTGACTTATCGTTATGTGAAACATTATTGAAAAATATAAAAGCGCAATTGTTTCTATTTTACAGATTACTATCAACTTTAATTGCCTTAAAATCAATTCCACTTTCTTCATTGTGGTCCAAAGTGTGATCATCAAACTCTTACAAAGACACTAACTCACTAACTCTAAACTCCAATTTATGTAAGTCTAGCCCGAGTTCAAATAAGATTTTCGTAGTACGCATATGAGGGAAAAATATCGTCTAATTTGTGCACAACACAACAGCAGCCACTATTCTACAAATATAATTGGAAGCATCCGGTTACAGCTCGTTAATTGAAGATATTTTGTAATCCGCTGGGTTTCCCCCAATTTTACTTTTTGAACGTAATGCTTAAGGCGACTTCATGACGGGCGATGATCCACTGTTATCGAGTTGTGCACCGTTGACTTTTAATTTTTTACGAAGGATTGAACATTTTAAGAAGAAAATCCTTTTCCATTCGGTTCCAATGGTAATAAGATGTAATCCCATGGGAATTTTTTTTTGAAAAACACGTTAAAATTCCATGACAATCCCAATTTAAATCAATTTTTTCGTCTTTCTCGTTTGACTATTAACAGCATTGAATGAAATTTATGTGAATTATATTTGTTTATGTGCTTGTTGTCGGTATGGATTTGCCTTTTCAGAATTCGCATTTATTTGTTTGAAAAAATTCATTGCTTTTTTTCTGGAAAATGGATGTGAATCTTGGAAAAATGAATCCGTATTCAAATCCATTCAATTCTTTTAATAAACAGAAGACAAAGAGGAAAAGATTGATTTAAATTGAGATTGTTTAAGAATTTTCACGACCTACGGAAAAACTAATTAAGTTTTCCGAAATATTTTCATTTGAGGTTATAGCTCATTACCATTGGAAACAAATCTAAAATGATTTTTTTCTTAAAATGTTCAATCTTTTGTAAAAAAAATAAAAGTTAATGGTATACAACTCGACAACAGTGAATCAACGCCCGTCGTGAAATAACCTTAATAAACTGGTTCGTTTTTGTATTAACGCCTGTAAAAACATTCACCACTCCACCTCAGAACTCCAATCGAAACAATGCACTGACGGGTAAAGTACACGAAGTGGAAACTACCGATTTTCATGATTTTTGGTAGGCAGGTAGAGGAAACGCTTCTAAGAGATACATATTTTTTCATTCCTGTCCATGCTCAAGTTTAAGGGAGAAAATGGGAGTTGAAGATCGCCCTGCAAAATTAGTTTTTCCAAAATATCTCCAAAATGGTTCATTATTTTTCAAGTATTTAAAAACCGAATGATAGTTGCTTTCAAGGGCTAACCAAAAAAAAATGCATATTGTTGATTTTAGCTCCAATCCCAAGTTAGATATCGATAATCGGTTTTCATCATTCAGTTTTTAAATTGTTGAAAAATAATGTTCCATTTTGAAGATATTTTGTAAAAATTAATTTTGCAGGCTAAACTTTAACCCCCATTTTCTCCCTTAAACTTGAGCATAGGCACAAATGAAAAAATACGTATGCCTAAGAATTGTTTCCGCTACCTATGTACCAAAAATCATGAAAATCGGGAGTTTCCACTTCGCGTACTTTACTTGTGAGGCCGGTTCAAATGCTCTGAAGAAAGTTAATTATTCGCATCTCTATAAAGGTTTCACAATAACGAAAAAAGTATGTAACCTAGTAGTCAAAAATGTGAAAAAATGACCTTATTTAACCCAAAAAGTAGATCAATTCTAATGATAAAATTGCACGAACTACACAACGCTTGACCTATCATCGATTGGCTTTTTTCCCTTTCGACAAAAAATTGCTCGGTGTTAAAAGATTATTATCAAATAGTTGAAAGGCCGAAAAATCCAGTTGGTCATTAAAAATTGTAACAAATCTATTGATTTCAGATTGTATTGAGAGAAGTCTTTTTCTCGCGGGATATTTTGATTTCATTCTTAATGGCCCACATTCTACAGCCCCTCGTAAACAATCAGCGTTACTATTAAATTATTATACATATTTGGAACGAACGAAACACCAAGGCGTAGCCAGACTTGCAACATTATATGAGCTTGTTTGAATGATGAGATGGGGAGCAGGGTTGAGGGTTAGGGAGATCTTATTTTATAATATAGAGGCGTTCTTTTTGAAACAGTTGGAGCTTATCGCATATAAACATACAGTTTGCAATGTCTGCAAATTGTTTGTGTTTAATAGCCAACAGCCTTCAGTGGTAGATATTGAAATTCATTCTTATTCATCTTTTGTAGAAGTTTTGAAAAACTAAAAAAAAAAAATGGAAGGATAGTTTTTAAAATTGTAGAGTGAATAATATTATTTTGGGGGAATAATATAAAAAATAATAAACCATTCAACACATTGCTAAAAGAGTGTAAATATTGATCATAATGATCAATTTTTATTTTTTCATACTATTCACCCCAAAAACCACCGCAGTTGCTCTAGGGAACATTCAAGGCTGTGACTGCGATAGAACGTCCGAAAATATGTTTGACTGTCAACTTTTATCATTCTTATCTATTCTCATAGCACTCACTCACTCCCGTGTAAAAACAAATCAAATAACATTGGATAGGTGGATAGGTGAATGTTTTATTTATTTATATACAGAATGTTTTTTTCTAGGTGTCTCCCCTCAAATATCTCGTTTGTTTGTGAATTGAAATGGAAAAGTATGTAAAGAAATTAGTCTACAATGTCTATACTTCAATTAATCGACACAATTTTATTTATAGCTATTTTAGAAATGCCAAAATGTCCTATAAGGTCTCAAAAATTACTCAATATTACAAAACCAATTACCGACAATGAATACTGCGAATGAATTTCATATTAAAATAATGTTTTTTCTCTTAAAAATATCTCATTTGCTGCTGAAAAAAATTAGAATTTCTCTGGGATCAATAACCTATTGATAAATGAAAAAAGCCAACGCGACGTCAGAATTGTTTACGATGCTTGCAATAGAATGTCAACTTTTCAACATTTTATATAAAAGCAATTTCAAGGGTAAATAGTATTTATAAACAGTACATTTGAGTCAACAACTCTAGAAATTCTATCTGTAGTAAATAACATAAGAATAATTATTCTGATTTTAAAGTCGATTTGAGTAGCGAGCCCCTCTTCAACTGTTACCGCTTTTCCAAAACTTGGTACAAAACGGGTAAAGATTTTCCAGATTCTCAAAATATTGCCCTTTATGGTTCATATTAACTTCATCTAATTTCACTGAATAATACCAAAGATATTCAAACACCCCAGAAGACGCCATTTTTCAATTTTCTCGAAAACTAATAATTTTTTCCGGATAATCTTATAATAGAATTTTTATTATAAATCATATAACCAAATTTCCTATCGATGGTATTTCCAACTTTTGTAATTACAAAGATAAGTATTTTTTACATTGTTATTATATCATATAGACCTTCTGTAGATGCTCCTTATAATCAACATCTCTTATTAAAAATGGACGGAATTCTCCCGTTTGAAGGCAGGTTTTATGATAAACAGCACAAAGAGACAATACTGCGAACATAGATGTACTGTCTTTTGATTAATGAACATTACTAATTACGAAAAAAAGACAAATTTATGATTTCCGTTGTTGTCTTTTTGTGTAATATATACTCTTATTATTGTTTTCACAGTGAAATGATTCATTATACTCAGAAAGCTCTCATGATTTATCGATCGTGTTCCAGGAAAAAGGAAAACAGAATACATCAATAAAACAGGACAATCTTTCTATAAGCATAGCGATCTATTATACTACTTTGTTGATTTTTTATAAATTAAATACACTTCCAATATGTGAACAAGTTTTCGATAGACGAAAAAATCCCTTTTTTTTATAAACAACAATCAATCGATTTATTGATCTTTACATTTTAGATATTCGGTCGAAATTGATGAAGTAGACTTCTGTGTTTTCTCACATGGAAACTTGTTCACAATAGAAACAAAAACTATAGAAATATATTCAGTTTTATTTATTTTCTTATATTCCACTACCATTGAAGATAATGTAGAAATGAAAAGCTTCAATACACCGACATTCATTGTAATTGTTTAACTGTCCTGAAATTACGGCTTCAAACTATCATAAGAAAGAGATAATACTTGCTGTAGTGTGTAATTATCTTGTTTTGCATTAACGTTATTAACTCGGATGATTCTACTTTGATATTAAATTGTTAATCGATTTCCGTATCATCATTAGAGTGTACGTGTGGCTAAGCATTATAATAATAAATGCAATTTTTAATTAAAAATTAATGTCAACACTTAATGTCGTTATAAAATTCTATATTAAATTGAAATTAATTCAATTCGAGCAATATTGTTTTTCTCGAATTTATTGTTCACGCTTCCTGGATAGAAGCGATTCTCGAATTTTCAATTTAATTCTTTATATCTTTGAGGACTGATTTAGTTTTTGTACATGAATACATCGACAATTTAGAATTGGCATGATATTTTCATTTGATTATCGACACCAGTTTGACCTTTAATAAAATGCAAAGGTTAAACATTGTTACATCGACTAATTGGAAATTCCTTTGAATAGCTGGAACGGTTCGAGAAAGACAATAGTTTCGAATACAAACAGGTGTTATTGTCTTGGATTTGCTCTAATATTGCCACTTGAGGGAAAATAAACTGAAAAATTAGTTGTTTGCAACTTACATTTAATAGCAGTAGAAGTTATGAGTTTAAAACCTTAGGGCGTACTATTGAAGCTTCAAGGGGATTTTGAAAAAAAAGCTTTGAAATATGAATTTTGTTATCTCTATATGCGGAATACAGACACTTTACGCTACATTAACGTTAATAAGTCTGTTCATCATATTTCAAAATTTATATATGCTGTCTTTTGATGCAATGCATTAGTGCATTTTTTGAACTGTGAAATATACCTATGGAAAATTCAGGTCTTTTCGTGTTACGATTTGAAAGCTTAAAAAGCTGAAATGCCAAAAAGAAGAAGAAAAAGACCAATAGATTAATTTTCTTCGCTTCTTTTTTAAATTCATTTTATATGGTTCGACCTGACGCCACTTAAAAACTTTAAAATCAACAGTGTCTTGTGTAATTTACATCATAATTAAACATTTTGCATTTGAATAGTGGATGTGGTGTTATCGGTAATTAGCATTTTCCAACAAATGCCAAGTGACTTCATTAAATAACGATGTTATTAACAAATCCATTATTAGTTTTTATGTCATATTTATATATTATTGGACCATTAATAGATATCAGAACGATTGCATTAATAAGCTAATAATTGTTTACTTGACGACGGGCGGTTATGACGTTGCGATGTCGTTATTAGCCCACTTTTAAGGCCCGTTTCTATGATAAACAATCTTTTTTGTAGTCATTTAAAAATGTGATTATAACCCCAATTTTTCAGATGTCAAAGAAATAATTTAAGAAAACCAAAAATAAAGTTAAATTGCTTCTTTTACTTGACATAAACTCATGAATGCACCACGAGCGTTATGGGCATAACGCCCTTGATACATTAACTACTATTCTGACTTAATCGGACTCACAATTAGACAAACGTAGACGAAAATTTTGCTCTTCCTACATAATCGATAAAATCAGCCGTCACAATTTCTGCCCTGAAATGATCGAATACCCTATGGGAAGAGATTATAGGATTGTAAAACAGAAATACACAGTATATATATAGTTTCATATCCGGAACGAACCGCAACCGTGCATGGAATATAGAATATTGTACATGGCCGAATATGTAGCGTGCATTTACAATCTTGTTACAATTGTAAAACATATGGATAGATTATGTAGTTTGTGAGGTTGTGGTCATGAGCACAATCGCAAAGCATGAAATAGCTTTACAATTATATGAGAATATGGTGGAAGCTACCAGCTTATCGATCTGATGAAATTCTGCTGATATTCAGAAACTATGGAGCTCATCAAAAGCTCCAACTTATTGGATCGTTGTTGTTTCAGTAGAATTTGCTTTGGACTCTTAAGCTCAATATCAGCACAATACGAAACTAAGTTAGAATCTATTCTGTTCAATAGCACCTCATATGTAACCTTATAGGAGTAATTGTTAAAGTTCTAAAACTTTTTATATAGAGCTAGTTGGAAGATAAGTTTTTCTTGCACAATTAAGGTTACGTCTGTGTGTGATGCTCATGAATAATGGTTCAATAAGACTATGTAATCGTCTTCAGAAATAGAAATGTTAGTGAATATCTTGAATAATTCATCGAAATTCTCCTTTAGAAATAAGATTATTGGAATTCCATCAAAATAATTGCACTTTTCTTATCATTATTATCATCTTATTGAGATTTATGCTACTTAATAACAATGTGTACAACTCGAAAAGTGATAAAATACAGGAAACTTCTAATTGAGAAGATTTCTGGATTTCAGCCAATTCACTACCCATCGATTTAATATCTACAATAAAATTAAGAGACACAAGTCATTTCGGTTCTGCTCCAATTTTTCTGATTTGAACGCACAAATCCACTATCGACGACAATCTTGAGATATTACCAACCGGATCTAGATTGTAAAAGATGGGTGGAAAATTGTTGATGATTTTGCATAATACAACTGCTTATTACCGCTTTCAACCAACCACAATATTCCAGTTTCTTTGTTACGAGGTTCACAGTCTATTGTTCTACAGAAAAATAAAGGAGGAATTCTAGAATCGTAAACCTTATTTATTGCACGAACGAAAAGGAGCAACTTCATGATAGATTAAATAAATCAATAATGCTCTGTAAGTGATTTTATCAATAATCAAACTAGTTTAAATAAAGTCTGAAAGCATTATCTGGTGTAGAATGATGACAGGTTTAATATCCGGCTTTGTGAACGGTTTTCACTATTTGATACGTTTAGCAGCAATACGATTGTAATCTGCTTTACCTCAAAGTTATTATAACTCATTGTATGAAAAGAATATAGAGAAATAATCAGTCATAGTAAATAAATTCAGTGCTAAAAATCAATTTGGTGTTACACTTGTGGGATAATGCACGATTAAAATCAATATTTATTTGTGCGTTTACCGTACCAAAGGTGTTCTGGTACGCTACATTTTTCTTTCTTTTATTATTTATTCGATTGACGATTATATTTAATATAAATTGTAGAAGTATTATAGCAAAAAAAAGCAAAATTTTTGTCAACAGATAATTAAAAAAAAAATTGCTACAACTTAGAAATTAGGATAAGAACAATAGAGCTCTCGAATAGATTTGGCACGGGATACTTGCATTTATATTTGAATTTTTTGGTTGTTTTCCAAAGTGTTTCAAAAACATGTGTAACATTTAGAAAATTAGATTCTTCAATTGTAGAATCATCAAAAATAAATGCGTATTTCCTGCAACAATGAAACTATGTCAGGTATTCTGGGCTCAAGGGGAACTTGCACAATTGATTCTGTAAGACAACTACATAAGGAGACTTTCAATTGCGATAATTGACATTATGGGCCCAAATTCAATGGAAAATAAGACAATGTGACAAACTGAGTTGTCTTGTGACTTTTAGCTGAACAAAAACAGTCAAAGAGAAATGTTAATGACGCATCCACACGGAAAAAGTAGACACTTTGAACTGGAAAGTTGGAGCCGCTATTTCAATCTGCCTTTGACTTTAAAAGCCGAAAATTTTAGCTTTCACTGAATTTGAATCTTATTTCGTAGAACATAATATTGACGATAGCAATTGACGCATTGTTTGTAAACGTTTTTGATTTGGCTCACAATCAAATGACAAAACAAAGCTATGTTTATCTCCAATTAATTAATGTTATTCATAGAGAAGCATGAACATTGTTAAAACAACAATTTTTACCTCATTTGATGGGATGAAGGAAGAGTGGATTTTCTTTCTACGTCATCCCTTGTCGTTAGTACAGAAAATTGCACAATTGGGTGGTAAAATTTACGAATTATTGCACAACTTAAATTGTAAAGTCAGTTCCCTTTACTGTCATAATTTTTCAGAAAAGTCTGACAGTGAATATAAGTAACAACAGGAAATATTTCAGATTAAAGCTTTATATTGATTGCGAGCGATGCATAGAGGAATAAGGCGAAAGGTTAAAGTTTATCCTTATTCTTGTTACGTTTAGATGGAGGAATGTTCGAAAATATCCAATTACAACACCCAGTTCCCATTAAAAAAAGTTAAATAAATAAAATCGTAACAAAAAAAAAGAGAAATTATTTTTATTCTCAAAAGCTACGTTTAATTAAATGTTTTTGTATAGATTAAATGGTTTCTGCGGGAATTCGAAATTTTAATGACTTTCAGGCGTTGCATTTTGATTTACGTAACACAAAAAAAATAATTACAATTTTTTTTGTGTTAATTGTCCTCATTTTCAATTAACCGACAATCGGTTAATGTTGGGCGTAGTTGTGGTTCAATTGCCTCGCCCTTTACCAACAATAATGCAAGTTTGCGGTCTAATATGTTATGTGTAATTATCTACTGTAACAGTTGGATAGTTTAAATTAAACTGATAAACGCGTTCCGCTTTTCCAGATCAACATGAGTCAACGTCGCGGCTATGACGATGGTGGTGGTGGTGGATGAGGACGCGCCAGCACGGCTAGTACGGCAACACCTAGCCAGCCGCCGTCCATGGTGGGCGACCGGGATGGCGAAGGGCTGGCCGTGCGGTGGGACAACACAACATCACCAACAACAACAACAACAACAACGACGACGACGACGACGACGACGACGATGGACAATATGTCCAATCGTTACACAAATGTACCACAAACATCGCCGCCGCCATTACAGCTCCCGCCGCCGCCTCCACCGCCACCACCATTACCATTACAATTACAAAGACCATATTCACGGTCCATGTCTTCGTTACCACCAGAGCCCTTCATGATTATGCGCTCGAAAGCGCTCAATCGACGCGTCTGTATTAATGTGGGTGGTGTGAAACATGAGGTCCTTTGGAGGACATTGGACCGTTTGCCCCATACACGACTAGGACGTTTAAGAGATTGTAATACACATGAAGCGTTGAGCGAATTATGTGATGATTACTCGCTCATTGACAACGAATATTTTTTTGATAGACATCCAAAATCGTTTAGTTCAATATTAAATTTTTATCGAACGGGTAAATTACATCTGGTGGATGAAATGTGTGTGCTTGCGTTTAGTGATGATTTAGAATATTGGGGTGTTGATGAACTATACTTAGAATCTTGCTGTCAACATAAGTACCATCAACGTAAAGAGCATGTCCATGAAGAAATGCGTAAAGAAGCTGAGTCGCTCCGGCAACGTGACGAAGAAGAATTCGGTGATGATAAGTGTTCGCAATATCAGAAATGGTTATGGGACATGCTTGAGAAACCTACAACGTCAATTGCTGCCAGGGTGAGTGACCAACGGATCCAAACTCGATGTAAGAATATAAAATTAAAACAAAGAGAATTCAATTATTTCAATATAATCTCAGATGTTATTCAAATTGTTTATAAAAGGCATGACAAATTGTACAAATTGGCTTCAGTCTCTTAAAACTATTGTATTTAGACAATATTAATTGGAGAACAACGCAAAAGCACTAATATAACATAAAAGCATGCTAATCGCCAAAATAAATCATTCAATTTCGATGTGCTAACACGAATATAGTAAGTTACAGGCTTTCATGTTCTATGTTATTCTCTTTATTCGGTTGCTCGAATTTCCTTTTCCATTATTATTTGTTTTCCATCTAAGTTGAAATTCGAACACCGAAATTATGTTTTATGCTGATAACTGTTTTAGATGTTTCACCCCAACAACAACAACAACGACACATAGAAGATGAAGAACTTGTTATTTTATTACGTTCTTTTGATATTCCATAAATATCAATTTCGCTGTGTAAAAGCTTACGTTATTGTTTCTTTTGTCGTCCACGCCGTCAACGTCAACAACAGCGACAACATCAGCGTCATCATTGTCTTCTGCATCGTTCTTTATCTGTCTTTATATTTTTTTCTCCTCTATTTTTCGTATTGGTGGTGATGGGCAAACGCGACGACCAGATGCGCAATCACGAGCCCAAAAAATGCGGTGTCATTCAATAGCTAGCCTTCTTGGCCAACATTCAACGTCAATCAAAGTTATATTACTATCGAGACCTATTCCAAATTGAGTAAATAATGATTCTAATATTAGTGTAGTGAGATTAACAATAAAAGCTATCTGTTATGTAAGGAAATTTTCATTAACAAAGCTCCTAATCGTAATAATCAGAGTAGTAGTAGAGCTTTTATTGACGAAGAATCGTTCGCCAATATAGACTAGTTTTTGGATCGACAATTGGGCCCGAGCTGTGTGTACATTGCTTCCTATCTCAAGACCTTTAAAAATGCTTTCGACTAATATTGAATGCTTTTTTATAAAACCTCAGCTTTAATTTTACATTAAATTTGCTTTGCTGTTGAATCTAATTTTACACATTGTACGTTTACTATACATACACGATATAATTTTAAGTTGTCGATTTTATTGTTTATTTTTGAAATTATTGTCGGTAATTGTTGTGAATTGTGCTTTATGTCTAAAGAAGATGGTTGATTGGGTTTAATGATGCAATGGCGGTTAATGAGACTGTGGAAAAGTAATGTAAAATTTTTTCGCCATTAATCATTCCAGGTAATAGCCATCGTTTCCATCTTGTTTATTGTGCTATCCACTATCGCCCTAACGCTCAACACCATTCCAAGTATGCAGGTCAAAGATGAAAAGGATAATTTTCAAGATAATCCACAATTAGCAATGGTAGAAGCTGTATGCATCACGTGGTTCTCATTAGAATATATATTAAGATTTAGTGCATCGCCGAACAAATGGAAATTTTTCAAAGGTGGCCTGAACATTATTGATCTATTAGCCATATTGCCTTATTTCGTTTCATTATTCCTTTTGGAAACAAATAAAAATGCCACCGATCAATTTCAAGATGTACGACGTGTTGTACAGGTGTTTCGTATAATGCGAATTTTACGTATATTAAAATTGGCACGTCACTCAACTGGCCTCCAATCATTAGGATTTACATTGCGTAATTCTTATAAGGAATTGGGTTTGTTAATGTTGTTCCTAGCGATGGGTGTATTAATATTCTCATCATTAGCTTATTTCGCTGAAAAAGAGGAGCCGGGTACTAAATTTATTAGTATACCAGAAACATTCTGGTGGGCTGGCATAACAATGACCACTGTCGGTTATGGTGATATATATCCAACAACGCCACTAGGGAAAGTTATAGGAAGCGTATGTTGTATTTGCGGTGTCTTGGTAATCGCGTTGCCCATTCCTATCATTGTTAATAATTTTGCTGAATTCTACAAAAATCAAATGCGAAGGGAGAAAGCATTGAAGAGACGGGAGGCCCTTGAACGGGCCAAACGTGAGGGCAGTATTGTCTCCTTCCATCACATCAATCTTAGAGATGCCTTCGCCAAAAGTATGGACCTCATCGATGTCATCGTTGATACAGGTAGAGACATAATTTACACACAATTTATCTAACTTACCCGAAAAATGCTACATTGTTTCTAACTTTAAATCAACAAAGTAGGCACCGGCGAATTAGTCAAAATTTAGCATGATTTAATGCTTCCAATTAACATTATTAGATATTGCTTGATTAATTAATTTAATGCTTTTCGATTTTAATGGAATGGGAGATTTTGGCTGTTAGCCGGCGCCCCCCTCTAAATGCACATACCGCGAGCTATTCCTTAGGCGTGTCTTGGTTTGCACCGACGTTAAGACCTTTGTCCTCTTTCGTAGGTGACAAGTGTGCCCTGATTGGTGGAAACGAAGACAGTCGCACAAATTCGTAAAATTAAAAATATACGAAACCAAAAAAAAAGCATGTCATTCACGCTTCTGTTCCATTTTATCTATATACACATCAAAATAAATTATCTATAAATTCGAAAAAAAAAAACGCATTTGATTTTAATATCGAGCACACTGCCAAAACAGTTATATATCCGATTAAGTAGTTCTCTATTGCCTTTGGGTACAAGCTTTTCCATACGTCGTTCTATGAATCTTTTGGTGACAATTACGTTAAAAACTAGTGCACGGTGTACAAACCAATATACAAAAATTTCAAAAAAATAAAACATAATAATAATAAAAACATCATGATGTTGACGAATGGGGTGTCTCGTTAGGGCACAATATGTCACATGCTGGTGATGGCAACAGTACAGAAGGTGAATCGGCTAGTGGACGAAATCCTACACAAACTGGTAGTGGATGTTATCGTAATTTTGATCATTACACAAATAGACATCGACGTAGCAATTCTTCCCAAACACCATGTCTTCCTACTGGTGAAGGTCCACCATTACCTGCATCGCCATTATCGCAACGAAAACTATTAGAAACTGGTTCGGTGACAATTGATGAACAACAACTCCAACAACAAAGCATTCCATTAGCACCATTGGCCCAAGATGAGACACAACTAGTAACGGCAACATCACGCGGATATATGTCACCGGGGGTAAGATCACTATTAATATCTTTTTGTTTAGAAAATTGTTAGAAATCACAACAAATCAGAGAGATAATGCCCAGTAGTTTTCTATATCTCTTCTAATGAACTAATTGTTGATTTTATATGGTTGATATGTTGATTTTTATGCTGTTTTGCATATTCAAATGGATGACTGGTGTGGTTTAGTATTTAAATTGTTATCACAATATTGCATATGTCGATGTTAATTCACACGTTGCAGCTTTGTGACGAGCTCTATCTTTTTGGAATATAAAGCGCGGAAAGTTCAACATCACAAATGCCAGAAGATCAAAACGAAACTATTGAAGTAAATTATTTTTTTTTCGGTTAAAAAAATTATTGCATCTACGCCCATAAGCTTCGTGTCCGTTCAGATAAAACCGACTATTTATCTTCTTTATTTCTCTATCTAATTTATAGAGAATTGATCTTTTTTATACGAAAACTTGACATGCGATCTCTATAGGTCGTGCAGTAAAAATAGCTAAATTGAGTTAACGGACAGACCCATTTGGGAATTGTGATGTCGAACAATTTCAAATGTACAGAAAACGACTAATTGCACAATTGTATATATAATTAATTGTAAATTGAATATACATATATATATGTGTGAGAATTAATCAATTTATACTATTTCTGCTCTATGCTATGCTATTTGTAATCTATCTTATAGGCTGACAGCAAAAAATCTGATCCCATGAGGAGGATTGAGAAAGTTGATGAAATACCTAACGAATTCGAATGTTGCTTTTGCACCTCGAAGGTAGTATTGCCTTTTTACTAACAATAAATCATCATAACAACTGCTTTCATCATTCAGCTTAAGCTTGGCATTATTCAAAATTATATAACAAAAAAACAATTTGTAAAAAAAGTAATTGAAAACGAAAATTCTAGGCGCAAGAGCAAAATTAACGCTATCATTCCATTCAGAGCTCGCTCATCTAGTTTAGCATGTTTTTAATAATGCATGTAGCCTGTTTGTATGCATCACTAAAAAATATTCTCGAAACTATCATCGATAATTATTACCTGTTTTGTGTGCACATTATTTACAGACACAATATTAACATCAACAATGAAGATTGCCACCAAATAGTTTTATAAAAAAGCCAAGTCGACTAGTTTATTTGACAAATTAAACACCTATTGTTGCCACAAATACACGATTACACTTGATTTGTTGTTTTTTCTGTTATGTTCCTTTGTTTTGTCTTATTGTAGTTTTTTTTTCGTTTTTATAAAATTTGTTTGTTTTTTTTGAAAAAAAAGTGGACGTTAATAAATAGAGATAGAGATTTGTGAAAAATTGAGCTTGCTGCTGCGTTACAGGAATGTAACCCTGGAAGATGCCAAGGAGAATGTATTCCACTTCACTCCAAAAGCGTGTAGTGATGTTAGCCATAGAATCACTGTTTACAGGTGAGTTGCGCCGAAACGTTGACGCAAATCAACCAAAAAAAAATTCAATAATTTCAAAAACTCAACAAGTTATCAATCAATATTTCATAATAACATTATAAATAAATATCATCTTTATTGCCCGGCTATCCATCAAAAATTTATTGGACATCACTACCTGCTATCAATACAATATCGGTGGAGCTGTTTGAACGTATTCCAATATCCATCTGGCAAGTTTCTGTTGACAAATTCTCGGGGAAATTCCTACCGTTTTTTTTTTTTTGTTGGCTTCGTCAATTTTATACCGGAACAAACGAGTGGAAGATTGGAAAACTTGTAAGGAATGTAGAATCACTTAGATCTCCATAAAAATTTAGTACGAAGATAAAAATTGCATAATGATTTATGATGTTGGTGACGTAATCGAAATTTTTATAATCATCACTATCTCAAAACGAATTGTGAAACGATAAGCTTAATATGCAACAAAAATAAAACTGGCACAATTTTATTATTATTAGCCACTGTTGTATGTTTTATTGATGATATCGATCAATATTAATACATCATTTATGTAAATCAAAAATCTCAACAGCTTTATCAATGGTGAACAATGTACTTTTGTTAAGCTGTATACCTTTTTTACAAAATAATGAATATTTGAAGACAACTTCTAAAAAGCTTTCGCCTTTTCTAAATATTCCAACAAGGTCTTGCTCCATAAAGAAGTTCGCCCGGCGCCTCCACCAAAATTAAGAACACTGTGTCGATATCTTCATTTGTCTCCGGCGAGTATACAGGCAAATATTGTTGAAGTTATTGGAATTCCTTACAACTTATCTATTTTCGAACAATTTTATTTGTAGAAAAAAACGACCAACTGTATAAATAAAAATTTAGAAATTTTGCCAATACGAATTTTAAGCTTAAAAATGTAACAAATTGGCATAATTTTAATTTGAATTGAATCAATAGAAATTGCCAGATGTTGATTTTACTTAATGTATTTTTTCTTCTTATTATTATTTTTTATTAATTTTCTGAATTATTTATTGTTGTTTTATTATCTTTGTGTTCACACAGCACACAAGAATTATAATTAATCGTTTCCTCTCTTTTTCTGAATTAGTACTGAAAAATTTTTGGATTGCATAAAAGCATGAAAATCTTTGTGAAATAAAAAGGTTGGTAATCTCTATTGGCACGCTAAGTTAAGTTAGGGTCACCCATAGCACGCACGAATCTAATTTGAATAATATAATTCTTGTAATATTATTGGCTTAGCTACACGATGCACATGTAGATTTTATTATTCATGTTTCTGATAATTATAGAAAAAGATATGTGTTGTAGATGATTTAATACGATTTTTATTCAAATCAACAAATTAGGTTTCTATTATTTTTTGATTTAACGATCTATTATAGGAAATCATAACAACAATCTTATCCGTATTGGTATTTATGTGATTGTTGTTTTGTGAATATTTTCAATATGATAAATAATTGTAATTTAGTTATTTTCTTCTTTTTCTTTTTTTTTCTGGTTCGTGTGCCGCAGGATTTCAAAGAATTTGTTGATGCGGAAAATCTGATGCCTCTACCGACCAGTGATTTTCGGAATCCCGTCTGTCTGGAAATGAGGACGTTAAAAACTGACCAACAACAAATAAATTATAATAGTTATATTGATATTGATACGAAACAAAGAAACGATTACAATAATATCAACAATAATAATATTAATAATATTAATAATAATAATAATAATAACAATAATAATAGTGCAGATTTGGCTAGTATGGATAGTTCAGATACGTTTGCCAGTTGTACAACACATCCTTTCAATTCTCAGGGAGATTTAACATCTGATATAGTTGATCCATCGTGTATTATAGACAGTAATCTATATGTGAATCCCTTAGATAAGAGTGGTGATAATAGTCCAGTTACAACAATACCACCACCAACTTTACAACCAACAACAATAGGCGGCACAACAGGACGAACTGGTGGTGTTAAAAAGTCGGCTTCCGGTGATACGGCATTGAGAAGTTTAGGTACATCACCGATTGAAGAGAGCTTTACAGGATTTGGAACATTAGATAGGGGTAGTCGTGTTAGTTTGAATGATTCACCAATACCGAGGCATAGAAAGACGCGATTTCAGCAGGTATTTATATATTATTATTCTCGCGTTAGATATATGCATAAGTTTCAGTAATTTTATAGGGAATATATGCAATTTTAAATGTAATTATTTATGTAAACGTTCTTAATGAAATCCAGAAGCAATTGCTAATTTTATGAATTTTTTTAGAACTTGTCTTCAAATAGATCCCAGCACTTTATGCTTTTTTTCTAGATTTTTATTCCAACATTTCTGATATTCCATTCAATTCCCCCCAATTAAATCAAGAGTTTTCAATGTTTTTTATCTGATTTGCTAGCCGATGCTTAATACTGAGCTTTTCAAATCTATCCTGTTTTGTAATGCAGGGTGTCGTCACAAGATCGAGGCAGACTCCTTGCATCAAAATAGAAGGATTTAACCCGACTTGGAATTAGTACAGAACATTATTTTTGCATATAACATTTAGTGCAAACTGATTTTGAGTTAATGTTACAAATAGTATTTATTTTTGTTTTTGATGAGCACTTTTTTACACGCTACATGCACTTAAATTAAAGTCCCAGAAACATCAGAATAAATTCAATTTTTTTCGGCTAAACTTGGACAGCCATCAAAAAATGTTCCTGAAAGAAAAAGCTGGAATCCTCAGGCTGGACGTGAAAAAGTTATCACCAAGTCTATCTCGTGACATGGTTGTTTAACACACTTACTTATAGAGGAATTTTTTTTCTAAGGTCTACAATTACAAAACAACCACCTGCGATTAAATTGTTTCACACGTAGTGACGAGGATTGCGGAGATTCAGCAGCGCTGTTAATATCGAGCAAAGTTACGCGTTCAAGCAAGTTTAATTCCTCCACTTTGCTCGCTTGTCTCCGTGTGGTAGAAAATTTGATCGAATAGGTCACGATTAATTAATTAATTAATTAATTATAGTTTCATATCAATTTATAAGTATAAAGTATTTTTGTTAAAAATTTTCTTCTATTTATTTGGTGTGCACTCTTTTCTTTCCCAGTCCTCCCGTTAGAATTTTTTAAAGGCGACACTTCAGTTAAAACCAAATTATTCATTATATTTTTCACTCGATTATCACCACACCGTGCATGCAATTCTTTTATACCTGGTGTTTTTTTCAAGTGTGAAACCTCAAATAGCTCGTTTGTTTATGAATTGAAATGGAAAAGTATCTATAGATATTAGACTACAATATCTATACTTCAATTGACCGACACGATTTTCGTTCTAGCTATTTTGGAAATGCCAAAACGTCTTATAAGGTCTCGAAAATTACTCAATATTAGAAAACCAATTACCTACAATGAAAACTGCGAATGAATTTTATATTAAAATAATGTTTTTTTCTCTTAAAGATATCTCATTTGCTGCTAAAAAAATTTATAACTTCTCTGGGATCATTAGCCTATCCATTGATGAAAAAACGCTGACGTCAGAATTGTTTACTATACTTGCAATGCGAATGTTATTATTACAACTGTTTACAACAATTGATGCAAAAACAATTGCAAGGCCAATAGTATTTATAAAACGTACATTCAAGTAAAGAAGAAACAGAAATTCAATCTGTTGTAAGAATAATTATTCTTATGTTATTAACAACAAAAGTTATTTTCTCGATTGTACTGTTTATAAATACTATTGGCCTTGCAATTGTTTATGAATCGAATGTTGTCAACAGTTGTAACAATAACATTGGCATTGCAAGTAAAGTAAACAATTCTGACGTCGGCTTTATTCATCAATGGATAGGCCAATGATCCCAGAGAAGTTCTTTTTTTTTTAAAGCAAATGAGCGATTTATAAAAGAAAAAACATTATTTTTATATGAAATTCATTCACAGTATTCGCTGTATTCATTATAGGTAATTGGTTTTCTAATATTGTATAATTTTCGAGACCTTATGTAACGTTTTGGAATTTCCAAAATAGCTAGAACGAAAGTCGTGTCAGTCAATTGAAGTATAGACATTGTAGTCTAATTTCTTTAGATACTTTTCCATTTCAATTCATAAACAATCGAGATATTTGAAGTTTCACACTTGACGCGAACACGCGGTATATTCTCTGCTCACTTGATACTTTGCTCTCAGCACTGCTCACTCTTCTATTCTCCGCCCCACTATGTGCTTAGCGTAAAAAACTTTGCATTGTACAGAGACGATGTTGGATATACGTAATTTGGGTTGAATCGTTGTATTTTGATCCGGAAGTCTGTAGTTAAGCTATTTCCAAACCTCTAGAAGACATCCTTTATAACGCATTTTACGTGCGCATTTGAGTACTTTGCGAGTACTCAAACTTTTTTTATGCACCGAGTATTATTTTGCTACTCTACTTTTTAAAAAATTAACTACTTTGAGATTTTTGAATTCGTGATAATACTAACAGAAATTTTTAACAAATCTGGAATTGAGACTCTTTTAGATGTTTAAAGTTCATTAATTAATCACAAGTCCGTATCTAATTCGAAATAATTGAACGTAGAAATCATGGAAATATGAAAATTTTCTAAATTCATTGTAAAAATCTCCTCTTAAAAATAAAGAGTTGCTATCTCCCATTCAAAATTGTGGGCTCCAAGTTAAAAGTTTCCATTAAAAAAAAAACAACAGAGCGAACTTATGCACATACCTGAAATTCTCCGAATCGAACAATCGATACATTAACGCCCATTCGTTAATTAATTAACTTGATGACATCTGATTGGCAGCCAATATCTGTTGGGATATCTATCAAAATTGAATTCGAAATTAATTGAATTTGTTTTGTATATAGAGTGGTCGACCGCGAACAAGATTTGGCGATGCATTTGAACGAAATTCACAAGAAAGTTTGGAATCGAAGAGAAAGAAAACATCGTTTATGCCAACAAGAGGATTGGCGTCTGCAACGCGAATCATCAATCAACATTTATTTGGTTTGCAGAATTTGAGTGGATCAAGATCAGGTAGCCAAAACGCATTTATTTTTTGCACTTTATCCTAAGAATTAACATTTAATATTTTAATGGAATATTTTTAAAACTGTGCAAATACTGTAATGGAAATTGTTGAAGAATATTGCCGTATACGGTTCAATATTAAATATTAAAGTTGGACTGTAGACACGATCAATATGTGCTAGTGGTGTGCCCAAAGGGCACGGCGATTTGTTTTATAATAACGATAAAATCTATAAATTGAAAAATAATTAATTTCTGATCTCTGTTATTGAAAATACAGGTAAAAACAGCGGTAGTAAGTCATCTTTATCGGTGGAGTCCATCGATAGTCGTGTCAGTCCACAATTGGAGCATCATCGACGTTCTAAATCAATATTAAAAAAATCTGATAGTAGCGGTAATCGTAATACGGATCCGGAAAGTGAACGTTTAATATCTGACAACATGTCCGGTTATGAGATTGGATCAGGTAGTGAATACTCACCGAATAAACGTCTATCATCACCACCAATGCGTCATCGTACATTGAGCCAAAGAACATTAACGAAGCAAACTTATTATCAACAACAACCATTCGTTGATATCGATAAGAATCGAGCATTAAAATCACAACTATTCTTATTAGATGATTTTATAACTAAAGAAAAACAAATATGTAAAGATGTAATTGTTGATTCGAATAAACTGACCAGCGGTAATAGTGTTAGCGATAATGGTGGTGGCGGTGGTGATTTGCCATTGTATATCTGCCCACCACCGCCACCGATGGATGATAATTCACCAAATGAAGAAACGCGACTATTGTTACATCCAACAGTTGCCCGTAGTGCAACACAACAAAAACCAACAGGGAATTCGATATCAAAAGGACCAAATCCGTCCTCGTAGCAATTAAAGGTGAACATCAACAAAATATTTAATCGTTATATAATTTTTGCTAAAATTTCAGGAATTGTACACGTCTCATGGACGTTCTTCGCGACTTCAAGACTCTTTAATATGGAAAATTATACAAAAGCATGGTGTGACGTTCGTTCAAAATTCACACGAAAAATAACAAAAAAAAAAAATTAAACAAAAACATGGTGCATATTGAAGTGCTTTTGTTGTTTTATGCAAAGCAATTTATCGTTAAAAAAATATTTTTATCAACAAAAAATTCTAAAAAAAAACGACAAAAAAATAAAATGCAATGTTTAGTGCAAATGTGGCTGCTGCAATGCATGTCGCCTGAATTTACACTGAAAAAAATCAAATCAAGTGATAGATGGTGTTCTATTTTTAAGTTATAATAGCTGGATTAAAACCAAAAATTATTGTCACTGAAAATGCTACAATGCTACAATAACTGCTTGGATTTTATTTTCAAACAATTATAAAAAAAGAGAATTGTGTGATAGTTTCGATTTTAATAAATAAATAAATAAAAGACAAGTCAATGAATTCGCAGCAATACTGAACACTATTAGATCACAACAATTCCGATTGTTGTTATAAATTAGTGTTCAACAATTAAATGTGAACAGTATTTTAAACACAAACACACACATACACAGAATTACGACTGGCCAAGCTTATTTTCGTCTGTGATTTTATAATTTTAAGCGTCAAAGTGATTGTTAATCGTTAAAACACAAAAATTCTATTGAGAAATTGTTTGGATTTTCTGTTGTAATTTTCCAACGAAATTGTGTATTTGTGGTAATTTATTAGATAATTGTTTAGAATACCAGTCAAAGATTTAGTATGCTCTAGTCATTTCGTTCCGTTTTGAAAGCTTCTTCTAGTACTACTTCTACTATCTTCTATCTACTGATCTAGTACTTTCCAAATTAGCACAATCGGTAAAACTAGCTAACAACACAAAAAAAAGAGCAAAAGAGACTTTTCTAAATTATCGGAAACTTATTGTTAGAATCTTCGGTGTGGTAGTGGTCTTTGTTGTTTGTAAAATTTAAAATGAATCGTTGCATACTAAATCGAAATCATCAATTTTCGTTTTAATCTTTTTTTTTTGATTGAATTTATTTCAGCTACACACGAATTTGACAAAATTACCTATAAGAATTTATTAATATATAAAAAGAGAAATATAAAATTTACAAAATTGTTATTGTAATTAGCACAAATTTGAATTGTTTCAAATTAACATTCATTCCTAGCTTTATTTTATTTTTTCTGTTAATTGTTTTAATTCTATATAAAAATTGTTGATACAAATCACTACTTTTGTTGTTTTCTTTCTCATTCTTCACATATTTCTTAAATCATTTATTCGATAATAAATCATTACCCATCTATAAGATTGTGCTCATTTTTTTCATAATAAATAAATAATAAATAAATAAATAAATAAAAATTAATGAAAAATTGCCGATATACAGACTTAATATAATATTTATGACTATCTGTAAAGCTTATAGACAATCGCATCTATTTTCTTTCCATTTTATGACTAATTCATTTATTTTGCTATTATTGAATATTGCTAAAGAAGCGAGACTGCACATAATATATTTGTATAAAAATCAATAATAAATAAATTTAAAAAAATCAAATCATTGTTAAAGATTATAGCAAATTACATTTGTATATAATTGAAAAGAAATACGTTTTATTATTTAATCTCAAGTATATAATAACTATATTGCTATTATTATTATTATGATTATTATTATATAAATATCATATTCTACCTAGACATATCATGTAAATGTTTGTTAAATTGAATAAAAATAATTGTTCTCCAATTTCAGGCGATCATTAATTTTCTGATAATTGCTTCAAATTTTGATTAAACAAATTCAAGCTGACAATTAACATTTCCAAAATGGTAATAAACAATTACTCATTTAAACAAAAGGTAAAAAACTTACCTTTGGTCTTAGTGTTGCTAGCAAGATTCTTGCAGTAAGGGCCGACCCAGGCTTTCTTGGCGCTCCAGGCAAGCTTATTTTCAACGCCCTCCTAAGGAAATGCAGTAAAATAAAGTGAATACTTATACATCGAAGAGTGCTTTTTTCTCTTTTTGAATTCATTATAATCAGGATTCTCTCAACAAAATGTTACATATAAAATCTTCATCTTGGTCAAATTTTAGAAATCCGTATGGTCCCATCGAAAAGTGTCATAAAAGTTTTCGAATCTTTTAATAATTAAAAAATCGATTGTTATGGGGCACCGTTGAAAAAAAAAGGTAATAGACTTACGGTTTGGGTCCAGTAGAAAACTGTATAATTGTAGCAAAAAAAAAGACTCTTAGAATTTAAATAAGCTAATTGTTTGAAAATTTACCATGATCATGGGAATTCTGGATCAATTCGGCATTTAATGTCTGTTTTTATACCAAAGGTACTGGCACTTACACTAACACTAGACACAATTAATTAATAACAAAAAACACAATTTTTCGAAAAGACTAACGCTTTAACGACCCGAAAGCAACTGAACAAGAACGAACAAATCTAATAAAGGTGTTAATAAAGTGCGCTTTGTTCAGTTCTTATTAAACATGTATATTCTAGTCTTCACAATAACAAAAAAAAAGGTGGAAATATTAAAAATATATATTGTAAATAAAAATACGGCTACCCAAATAAAAGGTAAAATACAGATAAATAATAAATAAAATAATAAAAAAGCTTCAAAAAACTTCCAAAGGTGGATATGGCAAATGTCAGGTTCCAGGCAGAATTAAATTATCAATTTTTGCACTTCGAAAATAAAAGCAATTTGTCCTTATTTGAAAAATTTAATTGTGAGAGTATCTTCCAAAAACTAGAATTGATCAATTGTTCATTCCTGAATTTGCACCCTTTCCACCTTAAACCAGTAAATAATTTTTCAATTGATAATAGAGTAGTCTTAATAAAATATTCAATATTGGACGTACTAAAAAGTGACGCCTCTAAAATTATGCCGCTCCAGGCAGTTGCCTGTTTTGCTTGCAGTATTGCTATTTTAAATTCACCTTTTCTGGTTGACAACTTTTCTCATAGACTTGAAAGAATTTTAACATGTAGAGAAATATTAGACATTTTTGGTCTTTTATATTACACATTTCGTCGAATCTTTGTCTTGCAAAAATAGGGCTTGCAGAAAGCGCAAGACTTAACGAGTTTCTTATATTTTCAGTTAAAGTAGTACTTAACTACAGCAAACAATGCTGACTCTGGATGATATTAGCTGTAAATAATTCTAGTAATTTTAGACTTCATTCGTATTCTCAAATTCATTATTTCCAATCTGATATTGTTTATTCTCTATTTTACTTTGTTTCGTTCCATTTTGAAGTTGAAAAGAACCAACTTGTAGCAATTCAAAAGGCTCCCTACGGTACTTAGACGATCCAAAAAAAAAACAGTGCCACATAAGAATTTGGACAGCTTCGGTTATTTATTGCCAATCTGAAATTATTTATTCCCAATTTTAAATTGTTCTAATTTGTCGATTCTACAATTATTTTATTCCGTCCAATATTACGTCAAAACTTCTCTTGTCTTATGTTTTCGATATGTCGAAAGAGAATTTCTCTAGGAATATTGGGCGGAATAAAACGATTATAGAATCGGCCCTTAGTCGCAATCTGAAATTGAAGTTATAGACCCGCCCGTGTTTATATAAGCGTATTTCTCGGCCTGCGAAAAAAGATCAAATTTGCAGCAATTCACGAGACTCCCTACGATACTTAACCGATCCAAAAAACAGTGCCACATAAAATTTGGGCAGCTTCGGGAAAGAGGCAAATAAGACAAAATAATTATCCATAGAACTGTATTTCAGATAATATAAGATAACGATAAATTTATAAATACAGCTGGCTAAAGATCACAGAATTGATTTAAAATCAAATAAAATAGTCAACTTAAAAAAGTAGATGTAATAGGTAATGTATAATTGAATCTAGTTTCGTAGTTATATAACAGCAAATTCAGCGACAAATTTTGCTAAATATAGTTCAAGCTAAAACAAAATTGTACAAATTCTACATTATCATGTTTGTAAACAAAGAAATGATAAAATCATCAAAATTAAAGCGTGAGAAAAATGTGAAGAAGCTTGTTTTCAATGTTGTTAAATAACTACGTCCAATTTTAACTAATTTACTGTTCACTGATCTCTATAAAATACTTGTTCACACAATCAACTATTATTCTATAAGACAATAAATAACAACAACAAATAAACCATATATTTATAAAAGAAATTAGAATAAAAATCAACCATAACTTCGTAATTCTTGTAATCGACTACATGATGGTGTTGCCATCTTTTGGGCATTATGAAACATTTCTTTATCGTTGAAATTTCTAGCACGCCATATCATTGAATCCTCTACAATGTTAATCAAGAAAATAAATCAAACTTTTAAGATATATTTGATCTTTTTAGAATACTCACTATAATTCTTTTCTCTATAACAAGCATGTCGTAGATTTGATAAATATTCTTCTTCAACTGATATCTCTAATCGTCTAACAGAGCCTTGATATTCTGTATGGAAATTTTCTTTAACATAATAATCGATTTTCAAATTCTGTGTGACTCGCGGTATGGGATATTTTCTAAATTCAAATAAACACATAAATCATTAATTAATTCAATGTCCAGTCTACTATTAATACGATAAATACACATGAAAACAAATAATTCTGACTCTAACACTGGCACATAATAGACTCCTAGATTTTTTAAAAATTTATATCTGTTTTATTTACTCCAGGGTTAGGGAAGCAGTTCACGAGTTAGTATAGATGATTTAGCAATTGTTAAACTATGCTGACGGTTCAATATCTTCTAAACTAAAAGAGGACTCTATCAGTTTCTTTACAAGATATTTTTCAGCTTCACTTTTCAAGCTAATTAATAAAAAGTTGCATATTATTTAACTCAGATATGACTAAGCATTGTGTAAAAATAATTGTCGCTGTTTATATAATATAAAAACAGTTTTTTGCATTTCGTGATTATCCGCATAATATCTAGAATTTAAGTCTACCTGGCCTTAAAAAATTAGCAATTCATCAAATTGAGAGAATGTTTCTTTGACAAGACAACGTTCTCGAATTGATCGAAGAAAATTTAATTAAAAATTAACTTAAATAATGCAAATAATGTCAAGTTACAAATTTTAAGAAAATTATTACTAAAACAATAGAATTTGGAAAGTTAGCCATTCAAAATTGACAAACACATATAAGCAGTGATGAAGAAAGTTTTTTTTTTGTCTAATAGACTTTGGAATTTTATAGCTCACGTTGGAAACAATATTTCGGAGTGACTGAAATATATTCTTATACAAAATTTAACACGCCACAAAGAGGGTCTTTTACAATTTTTTGATATATTTAGTCCTTCAAAAGTTATTCAACGTTAAAGTAAATGATAAATTTTTACATTTTTCCAGTTTTTTGACGCAACCATCAACTTATTGGGATAATTTTATAGAACATTTTTTTGTAGAGCGTTTTATTCTCTTTAGCTTATCTCTATGAAAATTTTTGATACTTTTAACAGGTCATAAGTTTTTGCGATAAACTGAAATTTTTTTGATTTCTGTAATATTTTCTCAACCATTCAATACTGTGAATGAAATAATTTATCACCTGTGAAAAATATCAAAAACTTTTATAGAGATAAGTTATAGATAAAAGAATGCTCAATAAAAAATGTTCTATAAAATTGTCCCATAAAGTTGATGGTTTCGTCAAAAAGGTAAAAATTTACCATTAATCCAACTTTAACCTTGAATAACTTTTGAAGGACTAAATATATCAAAAAATTGTAAGAGACCTTTTTTGTAGAACGTTAAATTTTCTGTAAGAATATATCTTAGTCATTCCGATATATTGTTTCCAACGTGAGATATAAAATTCCAAAATGCAAGAGAATATTTTTCCTATGTTATTTAAATGGAAAAATGGAAATTTGCAATGCGGCACCTCTTAATATTAATATTAAGAGCTCAAACTTTCACCATATTGTTCCAAATACATTTTCGAAATAATTAAGGAAAAAAATTAATCGTTTTTTTTAAACTGTCTAACCTTGTCTTTGAAAATTTAAGGTCTTCAAAAATTTGTTTAACACGTTGTCTGCCACGGTACTTTTCGGTATTCCGGTCCCAGAAGCCAAATTAATTTAATTAAACGAAGAAAGTACACATAACTTCTAGTGGGTGTCTTTGGTAAGATCGCGAGCTATGAGATATTTCGCAATTAGCAGTAAAAGTTTTAAAGACTGTAAATAGAGTCACTTAGCAAAAAACATTAACAGCTCTAAATATCCGGGTCCAAATATTTCCAAAAACAAGACACTATTTTGAGCTGAGAACTTTTGAATCGCATTGTTTAGAAAGAAAGTATCCACAACGCAATCTTACTATGTTTGACAATTTATTGGACTGTAAAATTCTCTTTAAGTTACACAAACGTGGAAAATGTTCGTTTACCCGCGTTCCAAAGACTTTGGACTGATTTAATGAAAACTAACTTGGTGAGTCGCTTTATTTTCATTGAAAAACTTATTATTTCGGTTCCAAATTGAATGTTTTTCATATTGCACTTGATGTTAAGCAACGTTTCGCAGTTAAAAGGTCATAGTAACGTGCTGTGGACTTTACAGATTTACCTTCAACATAATGTGAATATATTAACACGTTGACTACCAACTACGATATATCTCGTAGTTCGCAATCTTATCTAGAACACCGATTACGAGTTATCTTGTAGTTATTCCGTTTAACTAAATTAATTTGGCTTCTGAGACCGAATCACGAAAAGTATTATAATATGGTAGTCAGTGTTAAATCAATCATTTCTACTATTGTTTCTGGGCAAGAATTTTGGGCGGTGATCGAATTCGCCTTCTGGATCAGCTAAAGACTGTGCTGCTTTCTGATTCAAATAGGCTATTTTCGTCGTGACGCAAAGAAACTGTTCTGCATTTGAGGCAAAGCGACGTGACTCCCATGACTACAAATCGTACAAAATGGTAACAAGAGAAACAATTTTAGGTCTTTATTTAGTTGAAAATCAATTCAGATTAATTATAGGAATAACCGAGCTAAAAACAAAAAATGAAATAATTTTTTTTTGTGAATTGTAATCTTCTACCAATTTTCTTAATAATTAAAATAATAATAACAAAAATGAAAAATTTCCTTCTCATGTGCATTTATTGATATGTTGAAGGTATACTTACGATGACGGTTGTAGACTGTAAGGAGGATCAGATACAAAGAAACTAGAAGCCATTGATAGAACAATTGCTAATAAAATCGGTAATAATTGTATAAAAGCCGTATAACTGTTGTGTTGCTAAAAATCAATAAAACAAACAAAAAAAAAACAATCAATTTCCTATTAATTATGTATAATTTAACAGTATTTACTTCACGTTGATGATGGTGTGTTTCATGTGATGCTGTATTTTGTCGTTGCCAACGTCCACCACGTCTAACATAAACATTCCCACCACTCATACCACCAAAGAACATATTAAATAATTCATCAGCAGCATCAGCATCAAATTCTCTACCATATGGATTTGCATATTGATTACCTCTAGATGATGTAAATTTCTCATCATCAAAACCACATAAATCGTAATGTTTACGTTTCTCAATATCAGTTAATACTGCCACAGCATTACCAATTGATTTAAAAGCTTCAGCAGCACCAGGACATTTATTCTTATCAGGATGAATTTGTAATGCTAATTTCTTATAAGCTTTCTTTATTTCTGAATCGGATGCATCTTTACTAACACCTAAAATCTGATAGAAATCTTTGCATTTATTGATACGTTCAACAACTTCCAATTGTTCGCTCGAATATTCGGGTGTCATCTTTACATCTTCAACTTTTGATGTTTGTCGTCGTCTTGGTTGTTCGGTTTCTACCGGTTTCTCAGCAATAAACTTAACTTGCACCAATAAATCTACATATATAGAGAATTAATACGTCATCTTAAAAGATTTAAATTCATTTATTGGTTATACAAATATACCTTTAGCTCGTTGTGTTGGAAATAAACGTTCAGCTTTGTGGAGGAATTTTTCAGCTTTCTCGCGATTACGTTGTTTTACATAACGTTCAGCAATTTCTATACATTTTTCAGCTTCATCCCGATTACTATCCATTTTAATTTTATTTCAATTATAATCACCTGAATTGTGTGAAGGCCAAATTAATAATTCAACAAAACTCTTACTTTGAACAATGATGAGTTTGCGCAATTTACTCACAAATAAATTAATCAATCGGCAAAAAAAATCAATGGAAATGATAATGTAAATAAATGATTTAGAAATCCATCAAAAAGAAACTATTAATGATGAAACTGGGCGAAGTATTGACGTAATTAAATTTGGAAGATGAATTATGCACTAATCAGACATTTTTCATATGATTACCGAATGACATTTGACAAATGACTACAGTGTTGTCATATATTTCACAACTTTTGCCTAAAATACCAGATAGCAGTAGCGGCTCGTACTTAGCAAATATAGAACTGCACCATCCTCAACTTTCTCATTCTTATTTAGTTATTTACACTATCAAAGTACTGTGACAAAATCGTTTATAAAAGAAATTTGGTAAGCAATATAACAATCTAACAGGTCAACTTTAATAAAATCAGATTACTACCGAATTTCCGGTTATCTTACATTTATTTTTCAGCGAAGCCGCAAATTAATTGCCGTAACAATGTTTATAGTAGAAAATAACTTAAACCTCGTCTTACAATTAGTGACCTTACTGCATTTTTCAAATTCTCTAAAAAATTCATGTGACTACATTCACTACTTCAAAGCCTGAACACTGTTCTTCAATATGATTTAGAATAGGGTAAATTCGCTTCAACATTCGTTGAAACTTTTATGAAATGTTTTGGATCATTGTACTCAAAACAACAATAAAGAATGGACTTGACTTGACGAGTCGTCACTGATAGAAAGAAATCGGTATATTTGCTGAAATTTTGTGCTTCGGCGCTATTTACAGATTTAGCGTTATTGCCAACTAACAAAAGTCCCCAGTTATTACAAAATACTACAAAATTTCAAAATTATGCATAATTTAACTATTAAAAATATTTTAAAGTATGTAATTTTCAATATTGTATTGTTTATTGGTATTTAGTTTATATTAATGTATTTATTCTTAAATAACTAGGAGATTTCGATTTGGATATTTTTATTGTGACATTCTATTGTGTTGGTAGACTTGATAAACAAATAGGAAATGTCATTCAATTGTCAGGAGTGATGTCATCTTTAAAGAATTAAAAATTAATCTATTCTCAAAATATTCAATAGAAATTAATTAAAATGGCTGGTGCGGATGAAGGGAGATTACGCCAATGGTTATCAAAAGTAAATTCATTATTCTCACTATCATTAATAAATCTACTATTGAAAATCCTTTGTTTTTACAGTACCATAGTCCAGAAATTACTATCCGGGAAATTTTGAGTGTTATCAGTCATTACCATGGGTTATCACCATTGCAAGAATGCTACAGTAAGATATTTATTGAAGAAAATTCGAGAAAATAATTGTGTTCTTTTCTAGTATTCAATGATGGTACACCAATGGATTTGGTAAATTTAAATGGTACAATACCGGTGAATTATAAAGGTAACGTTTATAATATACCAATCTGTATATGGTTGATGGATACTCATCCGAAAAATGCACCGATTTGTTATGTAAAACCAACCTCAGAGATGTCGATAAAACCATCAATGTATGTCGATCAAAATGGTAAAATTTATCTACCATACCTGCACGATTGGGCACCTGTTGGTTTAATTTCACACAATTATTATAGCAAATTTCAAACCAATTCAATTTATAGGGTTCATCAGATCTGTTAGGTTTAATACAAGTGATGATTGTAACATTTGGCGACCAACCACCAGTCTTTGCCAAACCTAAAGACTCTGACCTACCCTATCCGAAAAATTGTAAGTTTATCTATTAATAATGTAATTTATTTAATTGTGATTGAATTATAGCATTTATGCCACAACCAAGTGGTAGTTTTATGCCACCGTATCCACCAACATCTTATCCAACAGGTGGTGGAAGTTTTGGTGTTTATCCACCATATCCACCAGTATCAAATATGCCATTCCCATCGTATCCTGGTGGTTATTCTACACCATATCCACCAGCTTTTGGTGGTGGTGGTGGTGGTAGTAGTAATAGTGGTGGTAATGGTGGCAGTTTCGTTACACCTACAATACCTGGTAGTACTGGTACAATAAAAGAGGAACATATACGGGAATCTTTATTGACGGCAATTGAAGAGAAATTAATGAGACGTATGCGAGAGAAATTACAACAGAATCAAGCTGAATTAGAAACATTGAAACGTACACAAGAAGAATTGAAACAAGGCAAAATGAAATTGAATAATATTTTAAGTCGTTTAGAAAAGGAACAGAACGATTTAGATAAAAATATAACATTATTAAAAGATAAGGAACAAGAATTAGATAAAGCTATTGAGAGATTAAGTAATGAAGAATCTATTGATGTTGATGATGCTGTTATAACAACTGCTCCATTATACAAACAGTAATAGAAAATTATTTATTTGTTTTCAATTATAATTTGTAATTGTCTTTTAATTATTGTAGATTATTGAATGCTTTTGCTGAAGAAGCAGCATTAGAAGATGCAATTTATTATATGGGTGAAGCTTTAAGATGTGGTGTTATTGATTTAGATGTATTTTTAAAACAAGTTAGAACATTATCGAGAAAACAATTTATTCTACGCGCTATTATGCAGAAATGTCGTCAAAAGGCTGGTTTATCAATTTGAAATGGTGCTCCTATATTATTGTGCCCTATAATCGCTTGGTTTTATTATTAAGGACTTGAGATAAGTTGTCATTAAAGTTAAGATTTTAGAGAAATATATCACATTATCGATTATTATTATTATTGTCATTTAGTGTTTAGATGCACCTATCGTAAATAATAATAATCATAATTGTTTTCTATTTGACAATTTCTTTTTTCTACTATTCGTTTATTTTCCTACAAAAAAAAAACAGGATTTTTACGGTGCCTAGAAATGATATTCTCGCAAACAGTTGTGTTCAAGTAAAATCACTCGAAGACTAGAAAGCCTAGCTGACTGTGAGTTATATATCCAGAAAGCCTTTTTTAACCATTTGATAGTTGGGTCTTTTCCAACCCTCTTCACTCTGTTTTCATAATTGTTGGTACAATTTAATATTTCCAGAACGACTCAATATTTTTTAACAATTCGGAAATTTAGTAATGCAGGCCTTAAACTCTTTCACTTCAGTTGTAAGTTTGCAGACCTTGCCATCATAGATGCCAACTTCCGCAAATAAAAAAAATCAAAACAGGCCCAAAAATAAACACGTATTTGTTAAAAAAAAATGTCAGTGAGCAAGAATATTAAAGTTTAGTCCGGTCAACTTATTTCAAAAAATAGGGGCAAAGTTAACAAAAATTCGTATAGAACTGAAAATTGGTACGAATGTTCAGAATAGCATTATAAATGAAATGTGAAAAGTGTCCCCATCGGTCTCGTCTGTGTAAAAATGAAAAAAATTCAAGGTTAAATTTCGCAAAAATGGGTTTTGCGTTTTTCAACCAAACGGTAAGTTTTATCATAAAAATAGCTCAGATAAAAATTGTAGATCGTACAATTATCTACAAAAATTGTCTCTACACTTTTTCCCCTAATATACTAAATTATTCAGTATTAAAAAATGATACTATTGCAATTATGCAACCGGTTTGAATTCTAATAAGTTTGGATAAGTTATTCGAATGATTCATAGTCATTAAATACTTCTGCTTCCTCTTGTTTTTGTTCGTCTTCTTGGTTTTTTTCTTCTTCCTCCTCCTGCTGGGTGCAAAAAAATGGTTCCAACTGCGATGCATCAGATATCTCCTCGGTGATATCGTAGGAACGTTCTTCTGATGGTGATTCAACAATGCAGCTGGCCTTGACAATTGGTACATGCTAATGAACAACACAACCCAGCTTTTTTGCAGCCACATTTAGCATTACATCCCTTTTTACAATTGCAAAAAATTGTGTTGAGGAGTTTTTCCGCTGCAGGAGGGAGTAAAGTCTGGATTGGTTCCAATGTATTGTCGATTAACATTCCAACCCCAGTCTTTTGGGTCAAGTTGATTACTAAGCCACGCTTGAACTTGATAATATACCCGAAATAGATGTTGATGAGCAGAAGCTGAGGTTGAATGAAGACAAGCTAATTGTACTCGTTTTTTATTACGAGTATTTTTACAAAACATACGTGTTGGAACTTATCTAAGTAGGTAATTTTTTTCGGAGCTCCGTACATGGAAAGGAGAAAGCGGATTCCATTAGTGATTATACTTTTGTGTTTTTAAAAACTTCAACACAATGAACTAAATCTTGTTTCTCAAATATTTTGAGAACTGATGTTTTACCCCTTCTATAAAATGCTGAAGTCGTATCGCAGCCATTTACTGCGTGTAAAAATAGTATAGTGGAATTTATTTAAAAATACTACAATGTCATAAAGTGCAAGAGAGACGTAACTACTCCCTCATAAAATTCGTTCCAAATACACGTTTTGTGTTATGCTTCTTCTTCTGTTCAATAGAGTCTTATGATTAAAGTGAGAGAACACAATCCACATGGTTGGGTCGCAAGTGGGATACTTTTAAAGGCAAACCAGTGGTTCTCAAACTCATTTCTTTTTTGACTACCTTCTTGGAACTTAATAGAAATCTCGTATTACAGAAGATTTCAAAGAATGAAAGTAGTATTTTTTTGAAAAATTTTTACTTTCATTGTTTGGGACCTCTGGCATCGGCTGTATCTATTTTGCAAAGGGTGTGACAACTGGTAAAGTTGACAATCTCACATCTCAACATTATAATGTGAAAAAAAGAGAAAGAAACCAGAGGGGTTGGGCGAAATCCTTTCAATGTGTAGAAATGAATCGGCAATAGTTTTATGGTTTTGTAGTATTTTTAAATAAATTCCACTATATGTGATTTTGACACTTTGCAAAAGCAGATAAACTTTTAGATGAGTATTGTTCTGATTGATGTCGAGCTTTCCCACGTTTTAGAAAAAAATTAATTTTGTCGGTTGGTGTTTTAGCAATTATCAAAACCAATAAATCTACGTCTTCACCAACAACTATAGTTGTATTTGTTAAGTTGGAATGTTCTATAGCTGTTTCAATAATCAGGACCTCAGCATCATTAGCAGCTTGTTTAACAGAAATATTTTCAGTGATAAATCTTTCTTT
>JAEDXX010000245.1:0-119213 GCA_021725515.1 Epicauta chinensis
GTTCGCCAACGTTGTTAGAAGAGAACACTGGGGGGTTGAATGGAGAAGGGGGAGTGGCCCAGGGGGGCGGAGTGCCATGACCGCGAAGAGGCGGGCGATACTGGGTCACGATAAGGGAGACGGAAATGCCCGGCGGGGGGACAACGCGAGGGGAAAAACGATAGGGTGGGAGGGAGAAAGGTAGGTCGAAAAACAGGAGAGGGGAGACGTAAGGAGAGGAGCACCGACGTAATGGGATGGGTCAGAGAAGAGAAAATCAATGAAGGAAGGGGGTGGGATAAGGAAGGCGAGAACCGGGGGGGGGAACGGAAAATGAGGAGGTAAAAGGGAAAAAATAGAGAGGGGGGAGGAAAGGGAAAAACAAAAAAAAGAGGGAAGAATTCAAAATTGGGGAAAAAGAAGAACAAAAAAGGGCGCGTTGGGTAAAAGCTTCAAGGAACGAGAAAAAAGTTTAAGAGGAGAGAAATAAAGGGGGGAAGATGTAGGAAAGGAAAAAAAAGGAAGGAGAAAGGGGGGAAGTATGAAAAAAGAAGGAAGACTAGGGAACAAAAAAAGGGGGCAGGGACGGGGGGGCGGGGAAAAGGAAGGGCGTGGGAATGAAAGAAAGAATGAGGGGGTTGAGGGGTGAGGTGGAAAGTGTGAGAGGGGGGTTCGCTACCAAGGACACAAGAAAAAACGGATATCGGGCGTAAGAGGCTAGGGAGAGAAAAAAGCGGGAGAAGAAAGGGACCTGGAGAGGAGGCGCAAAAGAGCTAATGTGCATAAAGTCAAATAAATCTGTGGGGAAGGGGGGAAGTCGGCTGCGCCACCCATATAGGTGGGCTAGGTAGGGGGGCGTTACCAAAACGAGGGGTTGAGCGATGGGAGAGTGGAGCGCTTGGGGGAACGAGAGCGCTGGAGGGGGCGTAAAGAGGCTCGGTGGCTGAGAAAGGGAGTCTTGGAAGCTCATGGTTACAAATAATCGATGTCCTGCGTAAATCAAGGTAGGAGATAGAGCCTGGGGACATGATCTGAGAGAGGGGGGAAGAAGGAGGTGAAGTGGCTGGGTGGGTGTGGGAGGTGCTTAGTCTACTATACGCATGTGCGATGAGAATAGGTCGTTTGCCCTGAAGGGGGTCTCATGGCATCGCTGGGAAGGGGGATGTCTCTAAAACGGCTAAAAGGGGGGGAAAAAGAAAAAAGCGCATCACAAAAGAAAAGCGGAAGATCTGTGAAGAGACTGATCGAACTAAGGTTTCGCTAAACGGGTAGGAATAGGGGAATACAGAAAAAAGAGGGCAAAGAAAAAGGGGGGGCGGGGAAAAAAAAAGGGGGGGGGGAAAAAAAAAAATAAAAACGAAAAAAAAAAAAAAAAAAAAAAAAGCAAATAAAGAAAAAAAAAGAGTTCCCAAAAAAAAACAATAAAAAAGGGGGCGAAAAAAAGAAAAAAGGAAAAGTTAAAAAGGGGGGGAAAAAAAAAGAAGAAAAAGAAGAAGAAGGGGGAAGGGGGGAGAGAGGGAAAGAGGGAAGAAAGAGGGAAGGGGGGAGGGGGGAAAAAGAAAGGAAAAGGGGGGGGGGAAGGGAAAGAGAGAATAGGAGGGGAAAAAGAGGGAAAGGGGGGGGGGGAGGAGGGGGAAGGAAAAGGGGGAAAGAAAAGAAAAAGAGGGGGAAAAGAGAAGAAAGAAAGAGGAAAAGAAGAGGAAAGGGGGGAAGGGGAGAGAGGAAAGAGGGAAGGGAATGAAAAGGGGAAAAGAAAAGGGAGGAGAAGAAGAAGAAAGAAAAAAAGGGAAGGAAAGGAAAAAAAAGGGATGGAAAAGAAAGGAAGAAAAAAAAAGAAAGAAAAAAAAGCAAAAGAAGAAAAGAGAAAGGGAGGGAAAAGGGGGGGAAAGAAAGGGAGAAGAAGAGGAGAGGAGAGGGAGAGAGGAAGGGAGGGAAGAGAGAAGGGAAAGGGAGAGAGAAGAAGGAGAGGGAGAGGAGAGGAGAGAAGAAGGAGAGAAGAGGAGGAAGGGAGGAGAGAGAGGGGAAGAGAAGGAGGAGGGAAGGAGAGAGAAGAGGGAGAAGGAGGAGGAGGAAGAGAGGAGGAGAGAGAAAAGGGAGAGGGAGGAGAGAAGGAAGGAGGGAGGAAGAGAGAAGAGAGGAGAAAGAGAGGAGGGGAAAGAGGAGAGAGAAGAGGGAGAAGAGAAGGGAGGGAGGAAGAAGAAGGAAGAGAGAAGAAAGAGGAGAGAAGAGAGGGAGAGAAGGAGGGAGAGAGGAGAAGAGGAAGAGAGGAGGAGAAAGAAGGGAGAGAGGAGAGAGGAGAAGGAGGAGAAAGGAGAGAGGAGAGGAAAGAGAAGGAGAGAGGAAGGGAGGGGAAAGAAGAAGGAGAAAGAGAGAGGGAAGGAGAGAGAGGAGAGAGGAAGAGAAGAGAGGAGAGGGGAAAGAGAGAAGAGGAGAGGAGAGAGGAAAAGAGAGAAGGGAGAAGAGAAGAGAGGGAAGAGGAGGAAGAAGAAAGGAGAGGGGGAAGGAGAAGAGAAGGGAGAGAGAGGAGAGAGAGGAGAAAGAGGAGAAGAGGAGAGGAAGAAGAGAGGAAGAGGAGAAGAGAAAGAGAGGAGGGGAGAGAGGGAGGAAGGAGGAGAGGGAAGAGAGGAGGAGAGGAAGAGGGAAGAAGAAGAAGGAGAAAGAGAAGAGGGGGAGAGAGGGAAAGAGAAGAGAGGAGAAGAGAAGGAGAGAGGAAGAGGGAGAGGGAAGAGAAGAGAGAGGGGAGGAGAGAGAGGAAGAGAGGGAGAAGGAAGGAGAAGAGGAGAAGAGAGAAGGAGGAGAGAAGGAAAGAGAGGGAGAGAGGAAGAGGAGGAGAAGAGAGAAGAGGAGAGGAAAGAGAGGAGGGAAGGAAGAGAGAAGGGAAGAAGAGAGGAGAAGGGGAGGAAGGAGGAGAAAGAGGAGAGGAGAAGAAGGAGAGAAGAGAGGGAGGAAGAGGGAGGAAGGGAGAGGGAGAAGAAGGAGAGGAGAAGAGGAGAAGAGAAGGAGAAGGGGAGAGGAGAAGAGAGGGAGAGAAGAGAAAGAGGAGAGGAAGAGGGGAGAGGAGAGAAAGAGGAAGAAGAGGGAAGAAGAGGAGAGGGAGGAAGAAAGAGGAAGGAAGGGAGAGGAGAAAGAGAAGAAGGAGAAGGAGGGAAGGGAGAAGAGAGAAGGGAAAGGAGAAGAGAGAGAGGAAGGGAAGAAGAGGGAGAGAGGGAGAAAGAGAGGGAGAGAAGAGGGAAGAAGAGGGAGGAGAGAAGGAGAGAGAGAAAGAAGGGAAGAGAGAAGGGAGAGAAGAGGAGAGAGGGAGAGGAAAGAGGAGGAGGAGAAGGAGAGGAAGAAAGGGAGAGGAAGAAGGAGAGGAGGAGAGAAGAAGAGGAAGAAAGAGAGGAGAGAAAGGAGGAGAAGAGGAGAGAAGGAGGAAGGAGGGAGAGGGAGAGAAGAGGAGAGGAGGGAAGAGAGGGAGAGAAGGAGAGAAAGGAGGAGGGAGGAAGGAGAGGAGGGAGAGAGAAGGAAGAGGAAGAAGGGAGGGGAGAAGAGGAGAGGAAGAGAGAAGGGAGAAGGAAAGAGAGGGAGAAGAGGAGAAGAGAAGGAGAGGAGAGAGAGGGGGAGGAGAAGAGAAGGAGAGAAGAGGGAAGGGAGAGGAGAAAAGAGAAGAGGAAGAAGGGAGAGGGAGGAAGAAGGGGAGGAGAGGAGAGAAGAGGAAGGAGAGAAGGAAGAGAGGGAAGAGGAGAGAAGGAGAAGAGGGGGAGGAGGAGAAGGAGGAGAGGAGAAGAGGAGAGAGGAGAGAAAGAAGGAAGGAGGGAGAGAGAAGGAGAGAAGAAGGAGAGGGAGAAGAGAAAGAGGAGGAAGGAGGGAGAGAAGAGGAGAGAAGAGGGAGGAAGGAGAAAGGAGAGGAAGAGGAGGGAAGGAGAGGAGAAAGAGAAGGAGGAGGAAGAGGGGGAAGAGGAGAGGAAGGAGGAAGAGAGGAGAGAAGGAGAGGAGAGAAGGAGGAGAAGAGGGGGGAGAAGAGAGAAGAGAGGGAGGAGGGAGAAGAGAGGAGGGAGGAAGAGGAGGAGAGGAAGGAGGAGAAGAGGAGAGGAGAAGAGAAGAGGAAGGAGAGGGGAGAGGAGAGAAGGAGGAGAGGGAGAGAGAGGGAGGAGAGGAAGAGAAGAGAAGAGGAGAGAGGAGAGGAGAGAGGGAAGGAAGAGGAGGGAGGAGAAGAGGGAGAAGGGAGAAGAGAAAAGGAGGAGAAGAGGGGAGAGAGAAGAGGAGGAAGAGGAGAAGGAGGGAGAAGAGGAGAAGGAGAGGGAGAGGAAGAGGAAGAAGGAGGAGAAGGGAGGAAGAAGGAGTAGCAGAGAGGAGGGAGAAGGAGAGAGGAGAGGGAGAGGAGAGGAGGGGAGGAGAGGAGGAGGGAAGAGAGGAGAGGGAGGAGGAGAAGGGAGAAGAGGAGGAGAGGAGGAGAGGAGAGAGGGAGGAGAAGAGGAGGGAGGAGAGGAGGAGGGAGAGAAGGAAGAGGGAGAGGGAGGAGGAGGAGAGGGGAGAGAAGGAAGAGAGGGAGAGAGGGAGGAGGAGAGGAGAGGGAGAGGAGGAAGAGAGAGGAGGGGAGGGAGGAGAGGAGGAGAGAGGAGGAGGAGAGGGGGAAGAGAGGGGAGGAGAGAGGAGGAGAGGAGGGGAAGGGGAAGAGGAGAGGGGGAAAGAGAGGGAGGGAGGAAGAGGGAGGAGAAGGGAGAGGAAGAGGAGAGAGGAGAGAGGGGAGAAGGAGGGGAGAGAGAGGAGGGAGGAGGAGAGAAAGAGAGGAGGAGAGGAGGGGAGAAGAGAGGGAAGGAAAGAGAGAGGGGAAGGAGAGGGAGGAGAGGGGAGGAAGAGGGAGGGAGAAGGAGGGAGGGAAGAGGAGAGGGGAGGGAGAGGGAAGAGGGAGAGAGGAGAGAGGGGGAGAGGAGAGAAGAGGGAGAGAGGAGGGGAGAGGGGGAAGAGGAGGGAAGGAGGGGAGAGAAAGGAGGGAGAGGGGAGAGGGAGAAGGAGAGGAGAGGAGGAGAGAGAAGGGAGGAGGAAGGGGGAAGGAGAGAGGGAAGAGGGAGAGAGAGGAGAGGAGGAGGAGGAGAAGAGGAGGGAGAGGAAGAGAGGGAGGAGAGGAGAGAGGGGAGAAGAGGAGGAAGAGGAGGAGAGAGGGGGGGAGAGGAGGGGAAGAGGAAGGAGAGGAGAAGGGGAGAGGAGAGGAGGGAGGAGAGAGGAGGAGGGAAGAGGAGGGGAGAGGAGGAAGAAGGGAGAAGGGAGAGGAGGAAAGGAAGAGGAGAGGAGAGGGGAGGGAAGAAGGAGAGAGAGGAGAGGAGAGAGGGGAGAGGAAGGAGGGGAGAGAGGGAGAAGAGGAAGGAGAGGGGAAGGGAGAGGGAAGAGAGGGGAGAGGAGAGGAGAGAAGGGAGAGAGGAGAGGAGAGGAGGAGAAGAGGAGGGGAGGAGGGAGGAGAGAGAAAGGAGAGGGAAGAGGAGGAAGAAGGAGAGAGGGGAAGAGGGAGAGGAGGAGAGAGGGAGGAAAGGAAGAGGAGGGAGGGAGGAAGAGGGAGGAGAGGAGGAGAGAGGGAGGAGAGAAGAGAGGGGGAGGAGGGAGGGAAGGAGGGAGGGGAGGAGAGAGGGAGGGGGAGGGAGGGGAGAGGGAGGAGGAGAGAGGGGAGAGGGAGGGGGAGGAGAGGGGGGAGGGGAGAGGGGAGGGAGGAGAGAGGGAGGAGAGGAGAGGGGAGGGGGGAGGGGGAGAGGAGGGGGAGGGGAGAGAGGAGAGAGGAGGGAAGAGGAGGGGGAGAGGGGAGGGAGAGGAGGGAGAGGAGGGAGGAGAGAGGAGGAGAGGGGGGAGGAGAGGGGGAGAAGGAGGGAGGGGAGGGAGGAGAGGAGGGAGGGGAGGGAGGAGGGAGAGGAGAGGGGAGGGGAGGAGAGAGAGAGAGGAGAAGGGAGGGGAGGAGAGAGGGAGAGGGAGGAAGGAGGTAGGGGGAGGAGGGAGGAGGAGAGGAGGGAAAGGAGGAGGAGAAGGGAGGGGGAGAGGAGGAGGAGGGAGGGGAGGGAGGGGAGGAGGGGAGGGAGAGGAGGGGAGAGGGGAGGGAGAGGGGGAAGGGGAGGAGGAGGAGGGGAGAGGAGAGAGGGGAGGGGGGGAGAGGGGAGAGGAGGGAGGGGGGGAGAGGGGAGAGGAGGGAGGAGGGAGGGGAGGGGGAGAGGAGGGGAGGGAGAGAGGAGGAGGGAGGGAGAGAGAGAGGAGGAGGAGGGAGGAGGAGGAGGGGGAGAGAGAGGAGAGGGGTGGGGGAGAGGGGAGGAAGGAGAGGGGAGAGGGGGAGAGGAGGAGAGGGGGAGGGGGGAGGAGGGGGGGGAGAGAGGGAGGAGAGAGGGGGAGGGAGGGGGAGAAGGGAGAGGGGGAGGGGAGAGGAGGAGGGAGAGGGGAGGAGGGAGGGAGAGAGGAGAAAGGGGGAGGAAGGAGGGGGAGGGAGGGAGGGGAGGAAGGAGGGGGGAGAGGGGGAGAGGAGGGGAGAGGGAGGAGAGGAGGGAGGAGGAGGAGGAGAGGAGGGGGAGAAGAGGGAGGGAGGGGGGGAGAGGGGGGGAGGAGGGGGAGGGGGAGGGGGAGGGGAGAGGAGAGGGAGGGGGGGAGAGGGAGGAGGGGAGGAGGGGGGAGGGGAGGGGGGAGAGGAGGGAGGAGAGGGGAGGGGGGAAGAGGGGAGGAGAGGGGGGAGGGGGGAGGGGAGGAAGGGGAGGAGGAGGGGAGGAGAGGGGAGGGGGGGAGGGGGAGAGAAGGGAGAGGGGGGAGAAGGGGGGGAGGAGGGGGAGAGGAGGGGGGAGGGGGAGAGGGAGGGGGAGGGAGAGGAGGAGGGGGAGGAGGGGAGGAGGGGGAGGAGGGGGAGGGGGGAGGAGGGAGGGGGGGAAGGAGGGGGGGGAGAGGGAGGGGAGAGGGGAGGAGGGAGGGAGGAGGGAGGGGAGGGGAAGGAGGGGAGGAGGAGAGGGAGGAGAGAGAGAGAGAGGGGAGGGGATGGGGAGGAGGGAGAGGGGAGGAGGGGGAGGGAGGGGAGAGGGAGAGGGGGGGGAGGAGGGGAGGAGAGGGGAAGGGAGAGGGGGGAGGGGAGGAGGGAGGGGAGAGGGGAGAGGGGGGGGAGGAGAGGGGGAGGGAGGAGGGGAGGGGGGAGGGGGGAGGAGGAAGGGGGGGAGAGGGGGAGGGGGGAGGGAGGAGGGGGGAGGGAGGGGGAGGGAGGAGGGGGGAGGGAGGGAAGGGGAGAGAGGGGGGAGGGGGAGGGAGGGAGGGAGGAGGAAGGGGGAGGAGGGGAGGGGGGAGGGGGGGAGAGGAGGGGGAGGGGGAGGGGAGGAGGGAGAGGGAGGAGGGGGGAGGGGAGAGAGGGGAGGGGGGGAGAGGGGAGAGGGGGGGGAGGGGGAGAGGAGGGGGGGGAGAGGAGGGAGGGAGGAGGGGGGGGAGGAGGGGGGAGGGAGGGGAAGGGAGAGGGGAGGGGGGGGGGAGGGAGGAGGAGGGAGGAGGGGAGGGGGGGAGGGAGGGGAGGGAGGGGGGGGAGGGGGAGAGGAGGGGAGGGGGGGAGAGGGGAAGGGGGGGGAGGGAGGGAGGAGGGAAGAGGGGGGGAGAGGGGGAGGGGGGGGGAGGAGGGGGGGGAGGGAGGGGGGAGGGGGAGGGGGGGAGAGGGGGAGAGGGGGGGAGGGGGAGAGGGAGGGGAGAGGAGGAAAGGGAGGGGAGGGGGGGGAGGGAGGGGGGAGAGGGGAGGGGGGGAGGGGAAGGGGGGGGGAGGGGAAGAGAGAGGGGAGGGGAGAGGGAGGGGAAGAGAGGGAGAGGGGGAGAGGGGAGAGGGGGGGAGGGGGGGAGGGGGGGGAGGGAGGGGAGGGGAGGGGAGGGGGGGAGGAAGGGGGAGGGAGGGGGAGGGGAGGGGGGGGGAGGAGAGGGGAGGGGGGAGAGGGAGGAGGGGGGAGGGGAGGGGAGGGGGAGGGGGGGGAGGAGAGGAGAGAGGGGAGAGGGGGGAGGAGAAGGGGGGAGGGGAGAAGGAGGGGGGAGGAGAGGGGGGGAGGGAGGGGAGGGGGGGAGGGGGAGAGGAGGGAGAGGGGAGGAGAGGGAGAAGGGAGGGGAGGGAGGGAGGGGGAGGGGGAGAGGGGGGAGGAGAGAGGGGGGGAGGGGGGGAGGGGAGAGAGGAGGGAGGAGGGGAGAGGAGGGGAGAGGGGGGAGGGGAGGGGAGGGGAGGAGGGGGGAGGGAGGGGGGAGAGGGGAGGGAGGAGAGGGGAGGGGAGGGGAGGAGGGGGAGGGGAGAGGGGAGGGGGGGGGGAGGGGGGAGGGAGGAGGGGGAGGGGGGGGAGGGGGAGGGAGGGGAAGGGGGGGAGGGAGGGGGGGGAGAGGGGAGGGGGGAGGAGGGAGGGAGAGGAGGGGGAGAGAGGGGGAGGGGGAGGGGGAGGGGGAGGGAAGGAGGGGGGGGAGAGGGAGGGAGAGAGAGGGGGGGGAGGGAGAGGGGGGGGGGAGGAGAGGAGGGGGGGGGGAGGGAGGGGAGGGGGGGAGGGGGGAGGGGGGGGAGGGGGGGAGGAGGGAGAGGGGGGGGAGGGGGAGGGGGGGGGGAGGGGGGGGAGGAGGGGAGGGAGGGGGGGAGAGGGGGGGGAGGGGGAGGGGGGAGGGAGGGGGAGGGAAGAGGGGGGAGGAGGGGGGGGAAGAGAGGGGGAGGGGGGAGGAGAGGGGGAGGAGAGGGGAGGGGGAGGGGGGAGGAGGGGAAGGGGAGGAGGGGGGGAGGGGGGGAGGGGGAGGGAGGGAGGGAGGGAGAGGGAGAGAGGGGGGGGAGAAGGGGGGGAGGGGAGAGGGAGGGGGGAGGGAGGGGGGGGGGAAGGGAGGAGGGGGGGAGGGGGGGAGGAGGGAGGGGAGAGGGGGGAGGGGGGGAGGGAGGGGGGGAGGGAGAAGGGGGGAGGAGGGGGGGGGGAGGGGGGGAGAGGAGGGGAAGGGGGGGGGAGGGGGAGGAGGGGGGGAGAGGGAGAGGAGGGGGGGGAGGGGAGAGGGGGAGGGGGGGGGAGGGGGAGGGGGGGGGGAGAGGGGGAAGGAGGGGAGGGGAGGGAGGGGGAGGGGAGAGAGAGGGGGGGGAGGGAGAGGAGGGGGGAGGGGAGGGGGGGAGAGGGAGAGAGGGGGGAGGGGGGGAGAGGGAGGAGAGGGGAGGGGGGAGGGGGGAGGGGGGGAGGAGGGGGGGGGAGGGGAGGAGGGGGAGGGGGAGGGAGAGAGGGGAGGGGGGAGGGGGGGGGGAGAGGGGGGAGAGGGAGAGAGAGGGGGGGGGAGGGGAGAGGGAGGGGGGGAGAGGGGGGGGAGGGGGGAGGGGAGGAGGGGGGAAGGGGGGGGAGGGGGAGGGGAGGGGGGGAGGGAGGGGAGGGGGGGGGGAGGGGGAGGGGGGGGGAGGGGGGAGAGGAGGGGGGGGAGAGGGGGGGAGGAGGGGGAGGGGGGGGGAGGAGAGAGGAGGGGAGAGGGGGGGAGGGGGAGGGGGAAGGGGGGGGGAGGGGGGGAGGGGGGGGGGAGGGAGGGGGGAGAGGGGGGGAGGAGAGGGGGGGGAGGGGGGAGAGGGGGGGGGAGAAGGGGGAGGGGGAGAGAGGGAGGGGGGGAAGGGGGAGGGGGGAGGGGGGGGAGGGGGAGGGGGGGAGGGGAGGGGGGGGAGGGGGAGAGAGGAGGGAGGGGGGGAGGGGGAGGGGGGGAGGGGGGGGGGAGGGGAGGGGGGGGAGGGAGGGGGAGGGGGGGGAGGAGAGGGGGAGGGGGGGGGGAGGGGGGGAGGAGGGGGGGAGAGGGGGGAGAGGGGAGGGGGGGGGGAGGGGGGGGGGAGGGGGAGGGGGGGGAGGGGGGGGGGAGGGGGGGAAGGGGAGGGAGAGGGGGGGAGAGGGGGGGGGGAGAGAGAGGAGGGGGAGAGGGGGGAGGGGGAGGAGGGGGGGGGAGGGAGGGGGAGGAGGAAGGGGAGGAGAGGGGGGGAGGGGAGGGGGGAGGGGGGGGAGGGAGGGGGGGGGGAGGGAGGGAGGGGAGGGGGAGGGGGGGGAGGGGGAGGGGGGGGAGGGGGGGAGGGGAGGGGAAGAGGGGGAGGGGGGGGAGGAGGGGGGGGAGGGGGAGGGGGAGGGGAGGGGGGGGAGGGGAGGGGGGGGAGGGGAGAGGAGGGGGGGAGGGGAGGGGGGGGAGAGGGGGGGAGGGGGAGGGGAGAGGAGGGAGGGAGGGAGGGGGGGGAGGGGGGGAGGGGGAGGGAGGGGGGGGGAGGGGGAGAGAGAGGGAGGGGGAGGGAGGGGGGGGGGAAGGGGGGGGAGAGGGGAGGGGGGGGGGAGGGGGGGAGGGGAGGGGAAGGGAGGGGGGGAGGGAGGGGGAGGGGGGGAGGGAGGGGGGGGGAGGGGGGGAGGGAGGGAGGGGGAGGAGGGGGGGAGGGGGGGAGGGAAGGGGAGGGGGGGGAGGAGGGGGGAGGGAGGGGGGGAGGGGGAGGGGGAGGAGGGGGGAGAGGAGGGGGGGGAAGAGGGGGGGGAGGGGGGGGGGAGGGGAGGGGAGAGAGGGGGGGGAGGAGGGGAGGGGGGGAGGGGGGGGAGAGAGGAGAGGGGGGGGGGAGGGAGGGGGAGGGAGGGGGGGAGGAGGGGGAGGGGGGGGGAGGGGGGGGGGAGGAGGAGGGGAGGGGGGGGGAGGGGGGGGAAGGGGGGGGAGGGGGGAGGGGGGGGAGAGGGGAGAGAGAGAGGAGGGGGGAGGGAGGGGGGGGGGAGGGAGGGGGGGAGGGGGAGGAGGGGGGAGAGAGGGGAGAGAGGGGGGGGGGAGGGGAGAGGGGGGGAGGGAGGGGGGGGGAGGGGGGAGGAGGGAGGGGGGGGAGGGGGGAGGGAGGGGGGAGGTAGGAGGGAGGAGAGTGAGGGTGTGGGGTGCGTGGAGTGCAGTAGATAGTGGAGGAAGGGGGAGGGGAGAGGGGGAGGGGAGGGAAATGGGGTGAGTGTAGGTAGAGAGGGGGTGGGGTATAGGGGGGGAGAGGAGGGTGAAGAAGAGGGTGAAGAGAAGGAGAAGGGGATGTGGGGGAGAGTGTGGAGGATGTAGGGTGGGGGAAGGGAGAAGGGTGGTTATTGTTGTAGGATTGTGATGTCGGGTTGGGTTGTGGGGGTGTTGGGGTTGTAGGAGTGGGTAGGGAGGTAGTATAAGGCCCTGGGGGGGTATTGTTAGGGGGTGTAGGTGTGATGGTTGTTTGATTTAGAGGTCGTGGGGAGATTGCTGAGGATGGAGTGTGGAGATGTTCAGTTTGGGAGGTGGGTGGTGAGGGGGGGAGGGGTTTAGTGGGTTGAGGAGGTAGGGGGGAGAGGGGTAGGGGTAGGCCCAATAGATGAGATATTGTTATGGTGATATTATTATGTGTTTTTGATTATGGTTTTGGGGAGTGAAGTTGGTTTGGCTGATTAAGGTATATTTATGTTGTGTTAGGTGTGGGTGTGTTCGGAGGTTATTATCTATGTGGTATTATTGGATAGTTTGGTGGTTGATTTTAGGTTGTTATATGTTTTGGGTGTGTATTTGTGATTTTATAAGGGTTTTAGTTTATTGAGGGTTTGTGATTATTGTGTAGGGTAGGGATATGATGATGAAGTTGATGGTTATGTTAAGTGTTGTGGAGTTGGTGAATGAGTATATGTTTATAGTAGTGATATGTTTTTTTTTACTTATTGATGATATTGTTTAGGGTGTATGTGGTTGTGTGGGTGGTGTAGTTGATTTTGTTAGGTTATGGTCCCATGGTGTAGCGTTATAGGCGATATATTGGCAGGGGGGTGGTTTGTGGTAGGTGGTATTTGTGTGGTGTTTATAGGAGTGTTATTTGGTATATACGATTATTTTGAGGAATGATGTATTGTTTTAGTCTGATTTTTATTTTTTGGTATTGTTGTTTGAGATGGGGTTTATAGTTGGTTTAACGAGGATAGTGATGTTTTATATATTTATTTGGTGCACGATTGTTGGGGAGTAAGTGTTTTGTGTTGTTATTTTTAATTGGGTAGGTAGAAATTGGTGTCGATGGGGTGTGGTTGTGATAGGGTGTTTTTCTATAGTTATAGGGTTAGTGTGTGGTAGGTGGTTGGTTTTGGGTTGAGGTGATTTTTTTGGGGATTGTCGTTGGTGTAGTTGTATATATTTTGGGGTTTTATATTTGGTATATTTTTGAGTGGGTAATGTGTGTTAGTGTGTGTGTTTTATGATATTTATGTAGGGTTTTATTATATGTGGTAGTATTGGGTATTTTTGTGGTAGGTGTATGGATTCGTGTTGGTTTTTGTGTAGTTTATTGTTGATGATGGTGAGTGTTTTTTATTGATATGTAATTTATTAGAGTCATTGAGGGAGTATATGGGTGTGTGGGTTTTTTAGATGTATTTGTGTGTGTTGGTTGGTGTGTGATGTTATGGGTTTAGTGGGGGAGAGTGTGGGTTTTAGTGTTGTTATTGTGAATTGCTTAGTTTGTTTAGTGTATGTTAGATGATGTGTGTGGGATTTGATTAGTGAGGATTGTAGTGTGTAAGGGTGGGGGTTGGTGTGTATTGTTGATAGATATGAGTTTTGGGGTGATTAGAGAGTGAGGGTCGATGAGTGGTTTTAGTATTCTTTGTTGGGGTTGGTGATGTGGTGTTTGTTTTGGTTGGGTTTGTGTATTTATTTTTGTGGATGTTGTTGGATAGGATGATGTGTAGGTGTTATTAGATTTTAGGATTGTGATAGGGAGGGGTTGTGGATGGTTTATTTGTGTATTTAAGTGTTAGGTGGGTGTGATAATTGTTATTAAGTTTTTATGTGATGTAGATTAATGTATTGTTAGGAGTTTGGTTGTAGATTTTAATGAGTATGTTTGTATGATGAGGTATTAGGGTTATTAGTGATTTTATTGTTGATTATTGTTTATTGGGGATGGTGTATGTTTATGTATTGTGTGTTGTGTTGGGGTGTAGATTGAGATTATATGGTTTAAGTTTTATGATGTGTTAATGTATTATATAGTTGGGGTGTTTTGTTATGGTGGTGATGTTTTTTTATGTTTTTGAGGATGTGTATAAGATTGTATTAGTTTAGTTTGTGGGGTATTATTGGTTATGAGTTATATTTTATCTGTAGTGTATGAGTGTATTTTTTATATATAGTAATAGATGTTGTTGGGAGATGTGATTTTTGTTAAGGAATTTAGTGTTTGTGGTTAGGTGTTATGTTTATGTTGTGAGGTGGGAGTGTTGTGTGGGTGATGTTTAGGTATTGGTGGTATAGTTATGATTGATGTTGAGTGGTTTTTTTTAGGGATTTGTAGAGTTTTAGGGGTGGGAGAGGTAGGAGGCGGTTTGGGTGTTTATATGTTATTAGGAGGGTGTTTTAGTTAGGGTTTTTTGTTTTTGGAGATAGAGGGTAAATGGTGTCAGATGTGGGTATTGATAGAGTGGTTTGTGGGGAGGGTATGGGTGTGTTGTATGCGGGATGTAGTTGATATAGGTGTGGGATGTTAGGAGGTGATGTGATTGGTTAGTATGTGGTTTTTTTTATTTATGTTTTTGGGTTGTTGTTTAAGTGGATATATGTTTTGAGGGAAGTTAGTGATGTGGATAGTTGGGGAGTTGCAGTGTTATGTGATGGGTGATAGGAAGAAGGGTGGTATCGGGTTGATTAAGTCCTTATGATTTTCATGGGTTTTAGTTTGATATTTTGTATTTCTATTATTATTTATGAATGGGATGTGATGGTTGGTATTGGATATATATTGTGTAGTGTTTTTCGTATTTAGAATTATTATTGTTGAGGGTGTGGATTGATATTAGGTATGTTGTATTTTATAATGATTGTTATATTATTTGTTTTGTTATTTTATTTGTTTGTTATTAAGTTATATGTGTTTTTATCGTTATTAACTTAAGTTGTTAGTGATTTTTGTATGATTAGTTTTTGTTAGTTTGTATATTGTTTTTGATTGTTGAATGTAGTATTAGTTATCAGATGATTTCTTTTATAGTGTAAGGTGTTTTATGAATTGTTTTTGATAGAATTTTTATTTTTAGTTGGTTGTTTGTATTTTTTATAATTTTTTTTTTTTATGCTTTGTTAAATTCTTTTATTTTATGTGGTTTTTATATGTTGTATGGAATGTATGGTGTGGAGGGTGGTGTGGGGGTTGTATAGATGTTTGTTAGTATATTTTTAGTATTATGATGTTTTTATAAATGTTGGGGGAGTTTTGTGTGTTATGTGTGGATTTTATATTATTTTATGTATTTATTATTTTGTGTTATTTTGATGATTTTATTGAAGTTTTCTTTTAGTTTTATGTATTTTGGGATTGTTTTATATTTTTATAGTGAGATTATTGATGTAGTGGTGGGTAGGTAGTGGATTTTAGAGTGAATTATTTATTATATGTGGTGTTCGTTGTTGTTGTCGGTGTGTTTTTAGTAGTGTGGTTGGGGGGTTATGGTTTATATTTATTTGGATTATTATTTATGATAGTGTTGATGCGTTTTGTGTTTTGTGTTTTTAGGTTGTTGTGATAGATTATTTATATTTGTGATTTCTATGTCTTTTTATTATTTGTATGTGTTGTTTTGTACGATTTGTGGATAGTATTTATATGGTATGTATGTATGTTTTCGGATTTGTGTTTTTTATTTGTTGAAGGTTGTAAGACATTTTTTATTTATATTGTGATTGGATGTGTATTGTTTTGTATGTTGAATTTGTAGTTATTTTTGATTTGGGAGGATTGGTACTGTAGTGTGTAGTATTAGTGTTCGTGTGATTTTGATTGTATGTGTGAGTATTGTTATGCTAATTGGGTTGATTGTTAGTTTTAGATGTGGTTTATTGAGTTGTTATAGGGTAGATGGGTTTGATAAGAGATAGATGTTGGGTTTGTTGGGTGATTTTTTTGGTCTTAGTTGGAGTGTTAGTTATTTGTATTGAGATGAGGTTATGATTATTTTATTACGGATGGATTATGTGGGAGGTAGTAATTTTGTGGATAGGATGTTAGTATTGTTTTTTATTCGATAGATATTGGTGTAGTGTGAATGTGTGAGGTTGGTGATAAAGTGTTGGGGAGAAGTTGTTGAGGATTGGTTGAATGTTTTTTTGGTAAATGAGTTTTGTGTTATATTAGTTATATATGATAGTTTTTTATTTTTGATAATAGTTGGGTATTTGAGAGTGGTATTTTGTAATTGTGATATTAGTGTAATGGTATTAGTTATTGATGTTGTTATGTTGTTGGAAGGTTTGAAGTGGTTTGATTGTTGGAGATAGTTGATATTTTTGTTGTGTATGTGGGATTATTAGAATGATTTTTTGGGTATGTTATGGTATGGTGTGATTAGTGTGGTAGTTGTTGGTTATATATGAGTATGGTATTTTGTGGAGAGTGAGGTATTTATATATTTAGTAATGTATATGTGATGTTGTGATTGAGGGTGGTTGTAGATGGTGTATATGATGGGGTAGTTGTAGGAGATGTAGAGTTAGTTGTTGTGATAGGTGTTAGATAATGTTTAGTGGGAGAGTTTAATATTTTTGAGGGTAGATAAATGAGGTTGAGAGATGTTTATTTGAAGTGTATAGGAAGTTTTAGAAGTGATGGTTTAGTATTGGTGGTTTGATTAGGGAGTTATTGGATTATTTTGAGGGTTTTTAGTAGATATCCATTATGTTGTATAGTTTATTGGTCGTTAGTATTATTTTTTAGTGATATTGTAGTTGTTATTGGTGGGTTTGAGTATGTTTTATATGGTATGGTATTTTTTTAAGTTTAATTTGAATATATTTATGTGTTAGGTTTTGGTCTATGGTATGTTTATATTAATTTTATTGTTTAATTATATTTTAATATTATGATAATTCTGTATAGATATGGTTTTATTTATATGAGTTAATAGTATGTTAGGTTTATTTAGGTGGCTTCTTTATGAGTTTATGTATAGGTAGGTTGTTTTTAGTGGTGTTTTGTATTTATTAGTAATATTGATTTTGTTAATTATTGGATGTATTTTATGATTATTTTGTGAGTTGTTTGATTATGAGTAGTGGATGTGAGGGAGAGGTTGGGTGATTGAGGGTGTTAATTAGGGTTTGTTGATTGGTTTTATTACATTAATGATAATGAAGGGAGTGTGTATATTTTAGGGTTGACGGAAGGTGGGGTGTGGATGTGGGTTATTTTATATTAGTGGGTTTGAGTATTTGTTTTTGTATGTTTTTGATGGTTATTATATAGAGTGATTATGGTCGTAGTAGTTATTTATATTAGTGGGGTGAGTGAGGATTGTAAGGTGATTTTGAATGGATGGAGAGGCTTTGTGATATTAGTGTAGAGGATGAGTGATAATTTTCTAGTAATGTTTTATTATATTAGTCTTTGGTGGTCGAAATGGTTGGGGGATTAATGTTTATTGTTTTAATTTTTTGTATTTTTAGTATTTTTAGATTTTAATTTTTTATATTTTTGATTTTGGATTAATGTTGTATGTTAGTTTAGGTTGGTTAGGTTTTGAGTTTGTAAGGTTGGTGTTATTATAGTTGGTATTTGGTTTGATATCATTGTGATGAACTTTTGTTTAATTAGTGATGATTGTGTGTTTATTGGGTAATGATTAGATTGTCATGAGTTTTATATGATTATTTATATTTGATTTTTAGTTGTAGTTTGGTTTTATGGAGTTTTTGTGTGGGTTATTGTGAGGTACATTGATTTGTAGTGATGAGGGGAGTTGGAATTTGATTAATTTTTATTGATTTGGTTAATAGTAGTGAGATGAGAGGTATTTGAATAGTGTTTTTATTATTTAATAGATTGTGATTGTTGTTTTTGTTTCTGTATGTGTGTTATGTATTTGAATTATTGAGGTTATAGGGTTATGTTGTTTATGTAGATTATAGGTTGGTATTTTATTGGATGTTTTGTATTTATTTTTGGGGGTAGTAGGTGAGTGTGTTGTTAGCGAGTTTTGGTGATAGGGTTTTGTTTGATTATATGTGTATATTTGTTTTGGTAGTTATGTATTGTTTGTGAGTGTTTGGTATTATGGGGAGATGTTATATAGTTGGGAGGTAGTTGGTAGGTGTAGAATAGTATTTTAGTAGTTGAGTTTTTGGAAAGGGGTGTATTTTATATTTGTTGATTTATATTTGTTTAATGTTTATTGTGGGTGTGGGAGTATTTTTTATAGTTTATGTACGGTATTGGGTGTGTGTTGAGGGATGGATTATGATGTGTTCTACGTTATGGGGTATTGATATATGTGAGATGATATTTAGTTTGTTAGATTTGGATGTGATTTAGGTTATGGAGGGATGGTATTGTATTTTGTGTTATGTAGGTGGTATATGAATGTTTGTGTTTTGTGTGTGATTTGTGTTTAATTATTTATTGTTTTTAGAGGGGGTATTTTATGTAATGTTTTTAGTTTGATAGGGTTAGTTTTGTTATTGTTGTGATGTTATGAGTTTGGATGTTGATTGTGTTTTTGTATGAATGTGTATATGTTTTTTGTTATTTGGGATATGTAGAGTGTATATAGGATGTTTAATTTGTTGTTTTATTTGTGTGGGGTGGTTGTATATCATGTGTAATTATATGTAATTATGGGATTTTTATTTGTTTAGTATTATAGTTTTTAATAGTATATTTAGGTTGGGGTGATGTTTTTGTTGGATTTGTCCTGTTTGATGGGTGTTTTATTATTGTTGTTTATTGTTAGTTTTGTAGTTGTTTGACTTGATATTTTATAGTTATTTGGGTGGTTTTATTTTGAAGGGTATATTGTGGGTGAGTTGTTATTGTTATGTTAGTTCAGTTGTGGTAGGGTGTGGGGATTGTGTGAGTTGTATATAGGTAGCTGGTTATACCGAGGGGGAGTTTTGTTTGTTGGAGATGATGATTGTATTGTGTTGGTATTTTATGAGTAGTTTTAAGTGTGATACGTAGGGATAGGTTTGTGTGTATTGGTTTAGAATTATTGTTATGTGGATTGGTATGTTTGGTGTGGGGATAATATGTTTGTTTGAGGTTTGATTGCTTTATGTACGGGTGATTGTGGTTTTATTTAGTATTGGTGATTGTGTTTTTAGTGTGTTTTTAATATTTTATTTTTTTGATGTTTGTGTTATTATTTGTTAGTATATATTGGGTGGTTAGAGTGGGTTGTGGTTTTAGAATGTTTTTAGGGTGTTGATTTGTGTGGAGTGGTTTATGGTGAGTAGTTGTTTTTTATTATGGATTGAGTTTAGGTCGTGTTACTGATGGAGATGGTTACATTGTATTATTTTTAGGGTTGATATTGATTTAATGTTATAGATTAGGTAATTGGAATTAAGGTGAAGTAATTATATTTATTGGGGTATAATTAGTGATTTTGGGTAAGATAGTGGGTGTGTGGGTTTTAGGGCGCGTGATTGTTTATTGTTTTATGGTGTGGTGTATGATGTTTTTTTTATTAGTGATATGTTGTATAGGTGTTGGGTTTATTTGTGGAGGGAGTTATTTGGATAAGAGTGGTTGGATGTTGTATTATTTGTTAGGTTGATGTGTTTTAGTTATTGGTATAGATTATGTTAGGGGGGTTGGATGTATATAGTTTGTAGTTTATTTTGAGAGGTTAGAATGATAATTTTTGTGTTAATGAGATATGGTATGTAGTTAAGGGTGTGTTGATGGGGGATTAGATGTGATGTGTATGTTTGAAACAGTAGTTTTTTATATAGTTGGTGGTTGGTTGGGAGGTAATGAGAGGTGATGAAGGAGTATTTGGTAAGGGTGGTGTTTGTTGTGGAGTGGGGGTTTAGGTGGGGAGTGGGGAAAGAGGGTGAGTGTGAGTGGGGGGGATGGGTAAAGGGTGGGACGAGGAGGTCGGTTGATGGTTGGTGAGGGTAGTGGGAGAGGAGGGGAGGGATGGTGAGGTGGAGGAGGGGGTGAGGGGGAGGGAGAGAGGGAGAGGGGAGGGGGAGAGGAAGAGGGGGGGGAGGTGGGGTGGGGGGGGAGGGGGGGGGGGGGAGAAGAGGAGGGATGGGGGGAAGAGAGGAGAGGGGGGAGGATAGAGTAGGGAGGGGGGGAGAGGGAGGAGAGGAGGGGGTGGGTTGGTGAGAGGGAGGGGGTGAAAGGGAGAGGAGGAGTGGGGAAGGAGGGAAGGGGGGGGAGGGTGGTGAGAGGGTGGATGAGAGGGGAGGGGGGGGGAGGAAGGGGGGAGGGGAGAAGGTGGGGGGGAGATAGAGAGAGGGGGGAGAGAGGGGAGGGGGGGGGAGAGGGAGGGGGGGGAGGGGAGGGGGGGGGAGGGGAGGGGGGGGGGAGGGGAGGAGGGGAGGGAGGGGAGGGGAGGGGGGGGGGAGGGGAGAGGGGAGAGAGAGGGGAGGGGAGGAGGGGAGGGGGAGGGAGGGGAGGGGGAGGGGAGGAGGGGGGGGGGAGAGGGGAGGAGGGGGGGGAGGGGAGAGAGAGGGGGGGGGAGGAGGGGAGAGGGGAGAGGGGGAGGGGAGAGGGGAGGAGGGGGAGGAGGGGGGGGAGGGGAGGGGAGAGGGGAGGGGAGGGGGGGGGAGGGGAGGGGAGGGGAGAGAGAGGGGAGGGGGGGGGGAGGGGAGGGGGGGGGAGGGGAGGAGGGGAGGAGGGGAGGGGAGAGAGAGAGGGAGGGGGGGGAGAGGGGGGGAGAGGGGAGGGGGGGAGAGAGAGAGAGAGAGGGGAGGGGGGGGAGGGGGGGGGGAGGGGAGAGAGGAGGGGAGGAGGGGAGGGGAGGGGGTAAGTTACGTGATGTAGAAATGTAAACTACACTAGGTGAAAACTTCCTGGTCTTGTAATTGTTTGCAACTTAAAAAATACTGTTTCAAGTTTACCTATATGTTACAGTTTTTTCAAAATATATTCAAAATGACCATATTTTATAATGATTAAAAAGCTAAATAATACAAGAACTTCGGCTTTTCTATAGTGGTTAATTTTGAAGCTGGCTTAAGTCGATATTCATAGCCGCACCAGATCAGAATTGGTATTACTCTGCTGACCAAAATCATGTTACCAATTTGCCTTAGGACCCGTGAATTCCCTAATTCAACCCTGTATTGATTGAACTGAAAACTTTGATGTTTCCGGTCATTTTACATACATATTTTATGGATATAGAATACGGGAGGAATTACAAAAGACTCGTCAATAAGGTGAAAATTTGTTTCTCTATCACAAAGAATTATTGTTAGTGTAACATCATTAATTCGTTAATGTTTAGATTATAGCTTTTTTTATAAAGCGTAAACAACAATTTCTTCGATTTATTACAAACCGTTTCCCAACATTCAAATATCACTCATTCAATAAAACCAGATGTCTGTCTGTTGTCTGTCTTTTGAATTTACAATGGAGTTCATTAATTGTATTTGAACGTTTTAATGATCAATTATGAATAGTTTAACATTTTCTTGTTGTTGGCTTGCAGTAATTTGTTTTATTTTCTGTTCCTTCTTCTTCTTTTTTTGTTTTGATCAGTTTTGTGAAACATTACAAACATACAGTGCTGTAATAGATACTTTGAAAATATATCTAGATACAGATACAGATACAAAAAAAAAGTATCTAGATACATAATTTATTATTATGTAGTAAAAGAAAATGAATTACAGATGAGTGATTAGTAATTCATTATATATAACGAATTTTAAAACTCATATGTAATACTATATATCTTATATAAGCTATTTCCCATTCTCTGATGCACCGATTCATTTATTACGATATCTCCGAAACTATCCGTTCGATAGACTTTAGCACGTATATTCCTATTGTGATGTAGACGCTCACTAAGAAAGGATTTTTGAAAATTCATCCCTAAGGGGGTTAAATCGAGCATTAAAGTTTCAAAATGTTGGAATATAGGTGCGGTTGTGGAAATAAGTTTTGACAAGCGGGTACCCGTCCGTATAGCTGGCCGCTTTTGGAAATAAGTTTTGATAATTTAGCAGTTTCATGTCTGAATTATTTCTTAAAAACTTTACGACGACGGATTAGCGTTTGAAGCAATATAACAATAAGCCAATCACACAACGCCTAATAAAGGTAGTAGGTAGTAGTGCTATAATAAATACTTGAAAATATATCTAGGTATAACGTGTATTTTTCTCAATCAAATACTTTTTTATAAACTTCTATAAAAACGGAAAAATTATTAAAAACTTACAAATTAAAATAAACAAATTAAAGTATCTTGTATCTGCATCTAAAACTCTAACAAAAGATACATGTATTAAAACGAAAAGTAACTAGCTACGTATCTTACAATTAGATACGTATCTTGTATCTAGATACGAAATTTAGATACATGTATCTAGATACATTGCAGCACTGCAAACATATGTACTCGAAACAAGTCCCATTTAGGTCACCTCAGAAACAACCAAATAAAATATCAAGTTAATGCAAATAAAGGCGATATACGTACAAAGTTGAAGTGGAAGAATCTTGCTACTTGTTTTTGAACTATAAGGGTTGTCAAATATCTAACGATAGAATGAATACACCCCCGGGAGCTATGATAGCGACCATGGGATTATACTGTAAACGCGCACAGAGACTCGTTTTCTTATGTTGTTTCAAGTTTGTTGTTTCTTTTTTGTATACATTTTCCCATCAAAAGGTACAAAACTTTGTAATATTAGAGATTACTTCATTTGATTTTGTTGTAATTTTATTTGAAAGTGTTTTTTTTTCATCTTGAACTCTATTTCCAAAAGTTCAATTTTTTTTTCAATTTCAAATCGATAACAAAACTCTGTATGTACTTTGAAAGTTGACAAGATTTTTCCATTTTGATCTGTACAATTTCAATGTTCAAATCTCAAATGGATATTTAATGGACAAAAAAGCAACAGTTCAAACTGAAATTATTATTCTGTAAAATAAATGAACGGCAGTCATTATGGTGTATCTCGCTGTCATTAAAGCTACTTCTTGTACGGAATCTATTTACATAAATTAGAAATAAATTTGTTTTGTTAGCGCAAGTGATGATAGACAAAAAAAATACCCCGACTTCGAAAACGAAAATTTTTTTCTTGCTTTTAATTTATTATCCAATAATTACTAACAAGAATCATCAAAATTGGATGATTCATCTACAATGTCTGTCTGGTTTGTTTTCTGAATAGTTGGTGTACTTTCCCGTGGGATATATCGATCAAAACTGATATTACTTTAGTGCATTGAGTGGACATCAGCACTTGACTTATGTCAATACAGTTCGAAGCTTCAGTATGATGACAGACATTATTTTGTTATGGTAAATGGATAGTCAATTGTTGTACAAATAAATAATAGAATGTGCAATTAAATAAAGACAAATCAATAATGACACAACAAAATAACGATTTGATACGTTCACGCCGAGATATGTTTTTGCATATAGAGGGATGTATCGCCTTCATATTGTAAATACATTGCTTAGTAGTGACGTAGTTTGGTACAGAAAACCTGTCTACCACATAGCTATGCAGTATAGCGGACGTGAACGTGTTAAACGTATGTTCAGTATTGTATTAGTCGGAATGCACTGTCGGGCATTCTTCGGTGAAGCAAAACGCATTTAGAAACTAGAAAATCTTTACGCTTTACCTACAATATTGGTATTTTAACTATGTACGTAAGCCTTACAACCTCTTCCTTGAAAAAATTCTTTCATTGCTCTCTGTTTTTACATTAAAAAGAAATTTTGCTAATAGGTACAACTAAACATGGGGAGATGCATTTTTTTAACCCTTTAGCATATAATGATGTTTAATAAGCGTCATCCATTTCATTTGTCATTGTAAGTTTCGACATTTCCGAGACGTCTCTGTTTTAAATAAAGTGTCCAAGATGCTCTACCCTCCTTTCTCCGCAGCTGATAACAAATTTCGTTTTGCTTGTTAAAAATCAGAATCTTCTATAGTCGATCCAAAGTTTGAGTTTATAATTTTGTGTACCTAAGGTGCAATTTATCTTCTGTTGTAAACCTCCGATTCAAAATGTGCTTAACCCTTTTAGTGACAGAGCCGATATATCGACTTGCGCCTTGTAACGGTTTACTACTCGCATTGCGGGAGAACTCTATCTCAAAATAAATTTGTAATGTGTTATAAATGATCTAATTTCATTACAAGATAATTAAAAAAAATATTTTTTTGTTTTAACCCTGTGGATGGTGACTTTTTTCTATCGCAGGCAACATCCGATCTGCGGCGTGAATCGCTGTAGCGTTGGGCACTTATCGGAACATATCGACAGCACTTTTTTATATACTTTGTAATAAATGATCTACATAATGTTATGATGAAATGATGACTTTTCGTATGTGCAAATACGTTTTGTAAGAGAAATAAATTTTTACTTTCTTTATGATATCTTATACCTTTGTTATTTATATAATTTTCAATGAATATAGAAGAATTAGTGTCATTGTTTTGTTCTCTATTTCGTCCTTAATACACTGTTTTTTGAATTATATAAATATTGTTTTTCGTTTGGTTTTTATGAGCCTTTTTCCAAACCCTAGTAAAATCGTGAAATTCGGCCGGTTATTCTCGCATAGGCACCTCTTTTTCGCCCGGCACTAAAAGGGTTAATATTAAATCGGGTTTTTAGTACTTTTGTAATTTGATTTGTATCCAAAAGCATATGAAAGGGTCGAATTAACTATATTCCACTCTCTAGAAAAATTATCGTATAGATACATATCTCTAATTCAATCATGCCCAAAAGAGAAGTTCTTTATTGGAAATCGAATCATAACTAATCTGCTACACTATGAGTCCAGTCGTAGTTTGGTCTCGGTCCAAATAGGAGCATTCGCCCTGCGAAATCGCTCAGTTCAGTTTAGATTAGCATTGGATCTTTTACATTATGCGGCGGTGGGAAAAATGTCGTGTCCAGCATATTCGGCAGCCTAAATTGTATTGTGAATTTATCGTTGTCGTTCCTTAGGTGTCGAAAGAGTATGTAAAAAATCCTTCTTTCACTCTTTTCTCATTAATGGAAATGCACCAAAAAAGACTTTTTTTTCGACAACGACTCAATGGCCACAAAACAAACAATCTTCTATTTACGATTCATTGTTGCTCAAAGACCGTATATAGGAGAGTCCTACAGTACCGTCACTCTAAGGTTCACATAGAATAAAATAAAAATGCCTTGAATTAAATGTTCAATATTTGTTGATTTGTGTAAAGAAACTCTTAGGCTGTAAATGGAAACAATAAAATACCGATATATTTAGAAATAAACAGTTTTATTAATAAAATTTGTAAATAATGAAAAATCAACATTCAACAAGTAGTCCTCTAGTACCGGCCAGTGTACAAAATATTGTTTAAATAAGGCCATAATCACAAAAATATTGATTGGACAATTCAGAAATATTGGCACAAACCTCATGAACCCAAGTTTTGTAATTTGCACCCATTGTACCCAATCTTCTTTGTGAAATTCAAGGCATAAAGGGCAAATTGCAAAACTTGTGTTCACTATGAGGAGGACTTGGGTTTTCGTCTGTCTTTTTTGCCTTTCTTGCAAACTCCCTTTCCTGAAGCACTTATTCTATCATTTAATGTTAATTTAGGTATATTGTACCTATGTGCAGCCTGGCGCATACTCATCTCCTTGCTTAGTACCTTTTGTACAGCTCTTTGCATATTGTTAGGATCCCAAGTGCCTTTCTTTTTCTTCGTTGCACCTTTATTACCTAACATCAAAAAGAAATTAAACCACTTAAAAATGCACTCAAATAGACGATGCAGGGGGACAATTTTATGGAGGAAATAGAAAAAAAATGTCATATTCGGTCAATAATAAAATATAAGACTTGAAATGTGATTTAAATTATGCTTCATGATACCTATATAAGTAATCAATAGTTATCACTTTGAACTTTCGTTGAAATAGCCGAATAACCTTTAATAATAAACCACTGAACTTTACTTACAATTAGGCATCGTACGTTCATCGCGCGCAACGTAACCTGTTACGAAAGGACGTCGCCGCACAAGGCACGTTATTATGAGAGCGAACTTTAAAAACTGCCACACATCCTGTATCTGCATTTGATGCAGAATTTGGGAAACAGTAACTGTAGGACTTTCCCCTAACTTATATCAACTAATCAACTAGTATCTCCTTGGGAACGAAATACTTTAATCCCTAGTAAATAGAGTGGTCAAGAAGCTGATGAAGTTCTGCATCTGGTATCTTCAAATATTGTACGACCAACTTTGGCATCCCGAAAATTTTAAGGACAAATATTGGAGGTTACGGAGATAAAGGCACTATCCGCTCGTGACTCAAGAATGTCTTTACACCTTTGTACAATAATTATGTCTCTAATTGCACATCGCTTGCATGTTTTTCCTAAAAGCAAGTCCAGGAATTCCCAAGAAAGAGCCAATTAGTGATAATTTCTTTCAGATTTATATCTCGTATTGGAATTTTTTATATTTAAATCGTTGACGCGAGTTTGAGTTGCTGTCTTCGTTTCAATAAATTGTTCATGAACTCGTTTTTTTTTAAATAACAAATAAGTTTGAAGCATGCCTTTTTATGGAGGATTTCCTTGAGCAATTATACTTTAGTTCAATGTTATCTAAACAAAATTCGGCGTCTAACTAACGAAATTTGCCAGATCATGTGTCAACCTTCACACTCAAACTTCCATAAATTCTTATTTTCAAATAACATCAAACAAGGTCAATGGTACGTATGTACGGTGTGTTTTTAATTTACTATATTTTGTAATTTGCGTTGATGTCTTGTCAACTTCTACCTGTATAAGTTTGTATACTTGAAACATTTAATTAAATCTATAACGAACTTGGTAATGATTATAAAAACCTGTTTTAATTTATAATTATAATCATAATTCTTCTACAACTGATTGGTAACAAGGAGTCTTGAACGTTTTGGGGAAAAAGAACGAAAAACTAGATGCGTATAAATTAAAAAATGCGTAATATTACCATTTTAAGATAATAGAAACTGTCTTATCTACAAATCTAATCAATTTTTTTTGGGTATAAATGAATATACTCATAAATCTTATACAAAAAAAACCTCTTGTGTGGGATGTTTTAATTGAAAATGTAGTTAATTTTATTTATAACTAAATATCATTGTTCATTGTTTTATTTAAATAATCATAATAATAATAATAATAATAACCATAATAATAATAATAATAATCATAATCATAAAACTAAAAGCTATCACGTTCGTTTTAACGAAATTTGATCTCCCGCCTGATTTCTTGGTAAAATATAAATAATGGAGTCTTTTAAGACTAGAAAAAAATCAAGAGACTGTCATGATAACGTACAATCAATTTGATAAAAAAAAATAGCAATCTTTCATTCTACAGTTGTTTAATATTTGATTTTGTCGGCATTTCTCTATCTCTGATTAGTTTTTAATGATTTCCTGTTTTTATTTCTTGATCTAGTTGTTTACGTGTATTTGGATATCAAATTTTGTTAATTATAGTAAATTTGATGTATAGATTACTGCTTTGTTGTTCAAGATTTTTATATTATTTTCCATGTTTGTTTCAATTAACAATCAAAAAAGAACTATAGCATATAATTTAAGTTACACAGTACACAATACTGTATTTCTTTTAACACTATTTCGTTATTAAAATTCAAAATAATAGAATAAAATCGATCTGTATATTTAGTATTTATGTAATAATAGTGTTATAGCTAAATCACGTACAGTGTAATTGGATAAAGGACACAAGTAAGGCAAGATATAACAACCTACGATATGTTGATCGTAATAATGATACCTAATCGTTTTGTTTACGACGCGAATTACGTAAACGTGTGTGTGTGTATGGATCAAGCAAATAAATAGTCTGTGTACTAGATGATTTAACTACCGGAACTAAACTGAAACGAGAAAAAAAAACGAAATTTTTTCCGGGACGAAAACCTGAACTGAATCAATATGTGTTTTACTAATTGAATCGAAACCGGAAACCGGAACAAAAAAATAACGGTTCGAAGCCCCACAGTTAGAGGGTGATTAAAAGAGCAACCTGCATTATCAAGGATAAACGAACGCTGAAGAACATATTTTGGTTCTGCTCTAGTTTAGTAGGTATCGTTTATAAAATAATTTGACATTTTCGTCTCCATCGGGGGTTTTCAAATGCCCAAAAGTAATTCTGATATCTTTAGCCAACTTATCACTCTGCTGAACTGTAAACATTGAAAATGTAATACCCCCCCAACTATCTTTTAAATTTTTGTGAGCAACTTTGCCAAACATTCCTTCGTTTAATGACGAACTCTACATTCTGAGAGATTACAGGAGAGGAGATCTCAAGGGATGAATTTTCAAATTTTGAAACTGAAAATTTCACAAAATATTTGTCGAATGTTTATCACTGACATGTTGAAAATTTTGAATAAACTATTTATTTATTATGTTGGAAAAAACATGGAGAAAATATTATCCAACATCACCCATGAAGAGACATCCAGAAAATATTAAGTCAATTTCAGACTGAGTGAGCTATCGCCCCATCCTGTTGGAACCATAGGTTCACATGCGTCTTCTTCAACAATCTCTTCCATTCTGAGCCGTAGAAAATCGTACAAAATTGAAAAAGAATACCCGAAATTCGGCCTTATCATGCCAAATTGTGATAGATCATACCACTCAGTTAGATTAGAGGAAATTTTTGTTTATTCGCAATTCCATTGACTGACTGAAGAAATCGCCCACGGTGGGATGTGTGCAAGCATTTGCTCAGTCGAGCATATTGGCTATTTAACGAAACTGCTTAAAGGGGTATTCTGGTCTAGAGGTATGAATCTTAGGTACTTTTTGAAGTGCCGTTAAAAAAGGCAAACAATATTTTTAATATGGATTTTTTTATTAGATTTTTTATTTATTAATATTTCAAGAATACATAATAAAAAAAAAGCGAAAAAATTGAAAACTCAAAAAGTTATCGGCCGATAAAATGGGGGGACTCAGAAAAATGGCGTGCGATTGTGACCACGATTCCAACCCTCCTAGCAATTTGAGAAACCGGAAAAAACAGATTATTAATCTAGAGTAATGCCACTATACTAACTAAAAGAGTTGAAAAATATTTTTTTTTCACAAAATAACACCTTTCTGAAAAAAAAAATATTTTTGTACTATTTTTTTGAGTTTTCCGCATTTTTAAAAAATAGTAAGAATTCAAATTTGGGGCTGAGGATAGTTAGTACGATAGATAAGTGTATAGAGAAGACCCACGCCAAAATTCAAGTAAATCAGTTCAGTAGAACTTGAGAAATTGTGGGTACCATTTTAAAAAAGATAGTTTCGAGAAACAGGTGTTTAAAGTTCCGCGTTCCGGTCGAGCCGCTTTGGATGCCGGGTCACTAAAACAGCTATATCTCCGAAAGTAATTTGAATTTTGAAAAATCCTCTTAAAGACACATTCTTAAGGGATTAAGCTTTGGAAATATGAAAAAAAATCGATTTTTTCAAATTTCTTAATCTATTCTAATGCTATGCGAAGTGTGTTTTTGTGTTATAGGAGGGTTGGATGTACATATATTGATGTGAAAAAAGAATTATAAGTTATACTAAACACTGTTTTTGCCTATATTTTTTTATTCGATTGACGTTTCGGACGAATGTATTCTGTATTATTCTGTATTTGATAACGGCCGGTGGTACTAGACGTCCGAAACGTCATACAAATCAAAAAATATATAGGCATTGATAGTCCAAAAAACGAGTGTTTAACAAACAACAATGTCCAGAAATTTTAAACAAACGATAAGTTATATAGTTTTATAATATCGTCCAAATCTGATAAATTTTTTCTACATAATTCAAACTTTTAGTATCTATCTATTGGCGAAAAGTTTACTGTTCATTGCACATTTATAAATAAATAGGACAAGTTTGATTTAAAGCTGGTCAAAATAACACTTGATTTTAAATGATTGTTCCATAACTTCTACCAATTTATCATTCTCTCGAATGAAAATCTTGTATCATTTATTTTTATCTCTCCAATAAGTCTAACGGTCTATCTTCGCTTATCTTTTGTCTTGTCTGTGTTTTTATCTGATAACATTTTACATTTTTCACTAATTACACTGAAATAAAAATGTATGGCATATTCTAGTGGATCATTCTGTATATTTTAAAATTCGCATCACCATTGGAAACTAACGTTTTGATCTTAAGAACTGTTTATGGTTCAGTATTTTCTACAATTTGAATAAGGAAAATTTATACAAAATTTGGTCGAAAATTATCGAACAAGTTTTTGATTTCCAAAAGTAATTACCACTAATTTGTCGTCCTGTCCAAATGTAAAAAAAATAACATTGAAAATTTCCGATTTTCCTCGTTCACTTCCATCATCTCAACAAGATTAACCTTCTCCGCTATTTACTCAATTTTTTTGTTTATTTGTTTGCCGGTTATGTTGATCTTTCTTCAACATATTACAATTGTATCTCCATCTCAATTTTGATCCTTTCAAATCTATCTTCCAACGACCATAGACATCCTGGCATCCTTCAGACGATTCCTTCTCCATACATATGTATAGAATAGTTCTATTGTTTGTTCAGCTGATTGATGTTTGGTATGTATTGGTTGGTGTTTTCCAGGATCGATTACTAGAACGAATATCTCTCCATACTTGTTCACATGGCTGTCACAGTTTACCCAAACGTTAAACTTGAATGGTAAGTAATTATTATTATTATTGTTTCTAGAAACTAAACGGGGTTGTGGTTAGGGAGGAAGGGTTATCACATCTTTAATAACAAGTAGAATTACCAAAAATCAATAAATTATTATTGTATAACGAATTGGTAAGGAGAGACTAAATTAAATATGTAGAGAACTGATTGAAGGGGAAAATTGATGGTTAAAGTGACATGCGAGAGAAATGAGGAAAATGTTCATTAATTGGGCGATATTGAATGTTTTGAATTATTGAGAAATTTTACTCATTTCTCTGGAAACTATTGTACACTTTTTTTATCTTCCTGTAAATATAAATAATAAGCGCATGCTTTCTAATATTAAAATTTAATCTAAATTAGTAGAATTTTTGTTGATTTTAGTGTTAAAAAAGGTGCAATTTCTAACATTAGCTTTAGTTTGCACAATTTATTGATTAATTACAAAATTACAAAAAGGTAACAACTAACTAACAATTATCCAAAATTGAATTGGAATAACAGCAACATATATATTTATTTAATGTTATCATTATAACAATAGGTAATATTGATTTAGTTTTTTTTAGTAATAGTTATCATCAGTTGTTATTATTTTTTTTAATATCGACGCCTTTTATTAACCTGAAAGCAATTTAATCGTTCTACAATATTTAATGTTCTCCATAGAAACAACAAAGTTTTATTATGATCAAATTACAATCGACTAGAAAATTTTATGAAATATCGTCAATAAATGTACTTTATTCGAAGCGGTATTATTGAACGAGAATCTATCCAGATGCTTTATTCGCACCTGTATTATCTTCGACATGATCAATTCGAACCGTAGGAGTTTTTACCGATTCCAGCCAATAATTATGTAGAAAATCAGGAACTGATCTTTGTCCGATTTTGTGGACATTTAACTCACAATTTTTTCAATCAATATAGAAAATTTTTACGGTCCCTCTCAAAGCCCTTCGCAATTTAATTCAACTAACGTACAGATTGTTTCACCACAAGCGCCCACCTTTCATAGCTTCTTCAATTATTAAAATATTCGTATGCAATTTACAAGAACTTAAACTAAGTCACCAAAGATTTGTAGGTGTTTCAGTTTTTGAGGGTTGCCTACGAATACTTTAATAATTGAAGAAGTTGTGAAAGGTGGGCGCTTGTGCTGAAACAATCTGTATAGAAAACATTCAAGAGCTCTATCTCTCCTCTATACAAGTTGTACGCCACTACCGAAATCCGTTTGTTTCTGTTTGACACATTTACTCGCACAGCTATTCAGGGCCTAAAGCTAATTTTTAAAATAGAATAACTTACAAACGTTACAGGTATAATTGACTGTGAAGCTTAAGCCGTATTAGTCTCACAATAAATTCGCCCTTGCAGTTACCTAATATTAACATCTTTCCCTGTGCGCTTACACCTCGTGCCACACCTGTATACCGATCAAAATAACTGCGACTTCTTATTATTCAATAAAGTACAACAAGAATATTTCATATCTAATTATTGCCAGGTCATTTGCGTGAAATTAAATGATCTGCTCGCTTCTATTCATTTGAATGTGTAACATTTCAAGATTCGAACAGCTGTCACATCGAATTTAATTTGTTGATATGAAAACGCGATTTCTACATAATTTCGTTTGAATCACGATAAGAATCGTTGACGTTTCTTTCTCGACCACCATCACCAACCCTTCTTTATTCCAATCCAATTAAAATTTATTAAGAAAATGTAATCTTGGAAATTTGTTTAAATAACATCATGAATTTGGTTAATAATATTCCTTAAAATTTATAAAGTACGATTTTGTATAGGAGACATAAATCTGTAACGAATTAATGATTTTAATTACACAAGTTTCTCGGAATGTTTAATGAAGATTTCTGACATTTAATTCTATCGATTTCCTACTACTGTGCGCTGTTTTTCTTGTTGTTTTTCAAATGGGAAGATATTTTGACAGGATTTAGGTGACAAATTTCGTTGAATTAATGTTTCGTTCTAGTGACAAATGTTTTTGCAAATGAATCGTACCAGAATTCCTCCTGTTGAGTTTTATACGATTAACTGCTTGAATAAGTCTCCTTCAAGTTCAATTCCTGTTATGTATTGAAACACGAGGATCCTTTGATTATTCTACCGTTGATCGTTTTTGATGATCCTAATGAGTTTAGATAATATTGAGTCCTATTCAGTTTATTTCATAAAGTAAAAAGAATACTACTAACATATTGGATAAAGAATAAATAATCTCGTAATTTTAAAATTGGATTAATTACGTTCAGTATTTTGAAATTAATCTATGTCCGTGAGTTATAAGTTGTTAACAAGGTTAGTTTTTATGGTTTCTAATTATCCTTTTGGTGAAATGGGAATACACTGGGAATTACTAGGCCTTCTTTGAAACCTGTCAAGTTTGTTATTAAGATTAACTATCGTTCATTATTGTATAAAACTACTTTTTACAGTTTGTTTGGAATATTGCATAATTTTTTGGCGTTAGTTGTGGAAATTTTCAACATTTGGGGTTTCTCCAAATACAATATTCCTTGGAAATTTCTGTCTTACTCTTGGTTAACAGTTTACAAATATACTGTTCAGAGCCGGACTGAGGGTTAATTACACCCCGGGGCATACAAGAGTTGCACTCATCTTTTTCGCTATCTGTTCAATAATATTCTCCATATTTAAATGGTTCTGCACCTCACAGGACCGGCACTGACACTGTTTAATAAATTTGGGTTAAATCTACATTTAAATTATCGAGTATCGGAAGGGTTTGCATTTGTTCAAAAGTTATGATCTTGGCAAAGAATTCACATTTATATTTTAGTATCTGAAAATGGAGATCAAAATCAATTTGTGATAAAAATGATTCAAATTACAAGGTAAATAACCTTTCCCCGCCATAAAATCGTTGGAAATTTAAGTAAATGAAAAAGCCGCAATATGTTTTGTATATTCCCGAATTCCTAATTTTATGGTTTTTCAAATAATTATATTATTTTTGTTTGTGTCAGACATTACGAAGAACGAAAGACACACAGATTATCGATAATTATGATACATAAGCATAAGCCTTTATTTCAATCGGCATCATTCAATTTCCTCAAAAATTTAAATAAGAGCAACAGAAGTTACATTACATTAATAAGTTACGGATAATTGTACTTAATTAGTAACGGAAATGGTCAGTGGCGTATCTAAGCTACTTGGGGCCCGCCCGCAAAAAAATTCGGGGGACCCTCTCTAAAATAAAATAACTATTACAAATTAAGGTGATCCATAACATAAAATCATTTAAGTTGTTTATATTCCCAATACACTGCTTTCAAAATGATAGTAATTTGTCTCATAAACATTTGTTATACACTTGAACTATTTACTAAAAATTCGGTGATAATATCGTCCAAATTAATATTTTGTGTGTAATCGCTTTCACTCAAAGCTTTAAGTCGAGATTGTGACATTGTGCTTCTCAAATACATTTTTATCAAATTTAATTTCCAAAATGACTTTTTCGATGTTACAGAAGTAACAAGAAGTTGTTACAGAGCACAGATCATCAAAACTGCTTATGATAACATCTGTTTTTTACGAATAAAAAATTTGCCAAATCTTATGTAGGTACTTGCTACATCTGAATGTTCTGACAGTATTACAGTCTTCAAATTAATTATTTCCTAAACAGTATCTTCTGGGTACTTATTTGCAAGATTTCTTAATTAAAAAATAATTTCTTCTTCATTTATTTCCACTAATGTTTTAATTCAAATCTGCATATGCATTTTGTCTAGTTATATTTTTTAAGATAAGAACAAAAATACTATTGATTATATGCAGTTTAGACTACGTATATAGGAGGTTTTTAGAAGAATACCTATCATATGTCAACTACTTTTTTAAAGACAATTTTTCCGTTTTTTTCTTTTGCACATAAGCACATATTTATGAAAATATTTTCTTTTTCTTACATTGTGGGGCCCCCTAAAGTTCGGGGACCCGCCCGCGCGGCGGGCTCTGTGGGCCCTATTTATACGCCACTGGAAATGGTGGATGCACCAGTCTGTAATTTGTTTTTTTTTTTAATTATATAACTTTTGTGTTTTTACGTAGAAAATTAAATTCAAAATTGCAGATGTAAGTCGGCACGTAGTAAATTGATCCCCAAGGATTTAAAAACGTCTTAATTTTGTTTAAGAATCCGTGATTTTTTTTAGAAATTTTGTTTTAAAAGTTGGAAGCTCAAAAATCATATATAAGTTTTTTTCAAAATCAATTGTAAATTACGTACAGAGAAATCGATATAGAAATACATAATATACAAATAAATTGTTGATATTAATAGAATGCAGTTGCCATCGAAAAAGCAATTAAATTGTTGAAGAAATGTAAAAATTAGAGATCGAGATCTAGACATGCAATCCACTTGCACATGAATTATTGATACAAATGGTGGATGCGCCATACGATTCTTTGAGAGTTCTAGTCTTGATCTTAATGTCTGATTGTAAATAAACGACAAGAAACATATCACGTTACATATCGGAATTGTTTCAGGAAATTGCGTTCAACAAAACTGATTACACAAAATAGCTTCCCCAAAAATTAATATAGGCATAAAGCATACGGAATGGAAGATCGAAATCGAGATATATGATGTTGTTTTAGAATCTTCGAAATATTGTGTCAAATAACACAAAAATATATACAGGGAACCAAGTTGGACTAGACACTTAAGAAGAAAAGTGGGAGGAAGTCTCCTCCTATTCATGGATTACGATAGAACAATTGTGTTGTCAGAGTAGGTCAAATAGGAGGAGTTTTTTATGTTTATTATTTAGTTAGACGGCCACTGTTGTTAAGATATGCATACTTATTGTTAGTCAAGGTTAATAGTTAATATAAATACCGATGGATAAGAGATAACAATATCAACAAACATGTGTTGTCTTTGTCGTACTCATAATGAGTTTTGAATAATTCTTAGACAGTCAGATATATCTCATTCTGTAATGAGTTAGACAAGAAGGCATTATACTGTGTCTTATTCTTTTCAAAGTTACAAACAATTTAATAGTCCGTTGCTAGATAGCGTCATGAGCTTAATGCTGTACATTGTACATGGTGATAGGTTCAAATCTCTTGATCGATACAATTCACTTTTTTCTTTATTATGAAATAATAATAATTCTCAAAAGTGAGACATACAACTTTTCATAAAAGTAATATGTAAATCACAAAAAAATCAGAAAAAGTGACAACGAAGCAGTTAAATATAAAATTATCGATTTACGGTAAACTGTATTTAATTTATTGCCAATAAAAAAAGATAAATGAAAATACATTTTTTTAAATTGTTATGACCAATATGTATCTAAAGGAGTTCGAAATTATCAGCCAAAATTGAGCTGCACAATTTTACAATAGAAAATTTAAAAAAAATCATAAAAAATTGCCTAGCGTGGTTAGACTAATGAGCAAATTACTAAAAAACACACAAAATGACAACGAAACAATTAAATATAAAATTGTCGATTTATAATAAATTACAATTAATCCATTATCAAATAAAACTGATAGACGAAAATACATTAATTTTTTTTTCTGGTTTTATATTCAAAAAGGAAATTATAAACTATAACAAAACTACAGAATTTGGTGATATTAAATTAAAAAATAATAATAAACAAAGGAAATAATTAATTCAAATAATGTTCAAATCGCCCTCCTCCTTCTGTTAAACAGAACCCGAGTCTATTATAAAAATTACCCCCAACATTATCCAACATTTGTCGGCTAATTTATTTCGTAGAATCAAGAATCATTTGTCTCAATTCATCTAAATTCGTAGCCCTTTGTTCTTCGAAGTCTTAAATACTATTTTTCTATTTTGCGTCAATAATAGGGCTATTTTCAAACTTACTACTGTACCGAAAAGAGCTCATTTCGATACACTTTGTAAAAGTGTAAAATGTAGTAATTTTTTTTCCCTAACGTTGGTATTGATTTTGACAAATGTCAAAAATCGTAAACAAAATCAACAAAATACATAGTAATTAATCAAACTAAACAAACTAAAAATGAAACAATGTTCAATTGTTTTATCAGTAACACCAACTCTCAGCAATTTCCCTAAATATCAAATCTCGCACATTTTTTTGTAAAAAAGGGCACAAATTAGGCAAAATAGAATAAATAGTATAAAAAAGTCGTGTCAGAAGTCGTATATTGCACTCGTCCTTTAGAAAACTGGCGCCTTCGCCGTTCGTTTTCTAAACTTGGACTCGTGCAATAATTGTCGACTTCTGACACTTGTTTTTTGATATACTATTTTCACATACCCTCACAAAAAAAATCGTTTAGTGCCAAATCTGGAAATTTAGCAGGCCGAGTATATTCCCCTCCTTATAGATTAATCGATTGATCTAAATACGTTTTAATATGGGAATGATGGACAGGACATCCATCCTGTTGAAACCACACTTCATTGATGTTAACATCTCTCAACTGCAAGACCTCTGGTATGATTTTGTTTTGCAGTAGTGCGAGGTATTTCGTGGTAGTCAAATTGCCGTCAATAACAAACGGCCCAATAATATGGTTCCCCAAAATACCGGCCCATATATTTATTTTTGGAGGTACTGTGTTCTATAATTGTAAGTTAATCTTAAGTTTTCCCGAGACTATTATAGAGTTATGGAGGTGTTATGACGACCATATAATAGAAAAGATGATTTATCAATTAATAAAATGTTTTCGATAATATTCAATTTTCATTCAATTTTTATTAAAAAAACCAACTTATAAAATCCGTAAATACCAATTATGGAATTGAAAAAATTACAAACGAAAACGATTCTTTACCTACCAGACAAAACTAATAAATGAACAATCAATCAGATGGTTACTTTTTTTTGAATTATCAGATAATAGCTCTAAGAAATTATACATTGTGTGCAAAATTTTGTATGCATTTTTTTTTTATCTGTTGTAAAATTGTGCAGCTCATGGTTGATAACTTTGAACTCCTTTGGACACATATTGGTCATAAAAATTAACAAAAATGTATTTTCATTTACATTTTTTTATTGATGATAAATTAAATACAATTGATCGTAAATCGAGAATTTTATATGTATTTAATTGATTCGTTGTCACTTTTTCTGATTTTTTATGATTTACTTATTGGTGTCAACTAAACTTTTATGAAAAGTTGTATGTCTCACTTTTGTAAATTATTATTATTTCATAATAAAGAAAACAGTGAATTGTATCGATCAAGAGATTTGAACCTATCACCTTCTGTACAGCATTAAGCTCATGACGCTATCTAGCAACGGACTATTGAATTGTTTGTAACTTTGAAAAGAATAAGACACAATATAATGCCTTCTTGTCTAACTCATTACAGAATGACATGTATCTAACTGTCTAAAAAGAATTATTCAAAACTCATTATGAGTACGACAAAGACAACACGTGTTTGTTGATTTTGTTATCTCTTATCAGTTGAATTCCACACGTATTGTCTTGACAACAGTGGAAAGTGTCGAAATAATAAAGATAAAAATCTCCGCCCATCTGACGTACTCTGACCACACAATTGGAGGACGAGACTTCCCCCCACTCCTTCTTCTTATGGTGCTAGAGGAATTTGGTTCCCGGTATATACTAAGGAGGACCACAATATTCTTTGATGTTATCTCGATCTTGACCTACAGACATTGTTGAATAAGCACAGGAACTGGAAGTCGAAGTAAAGACACGTTATGCACTCTTGCATCTGAATTATTTATAAGAATGCGCCAGGAGGTTTTTATGAGAATGCAAATCTTCATCTCAATCTCAATCTCAATCAGTAAATAATCAAATGTCTTAAAATATATATTCTTCGCGCTAATTGTAGCACTTCAAGGAAAACACGGTACGTTTGTAAGATCTCTAAAGAATTGAAGTACATTTTGCAGAATATCAAAATTAGAGATCGAGAGTAAGGTATGTATGCAGCTGCAACCTAAAATATTGCACGAAATGGTGTATGCGCCACTAAATAAATTAAAAACTTTCCAATTACCGGATTATAAATTAATAAATTCACTAATCTGTTTGTGATTTAACTTGTTCATGATAGTGGCTATGTTAAATCAATTTCCGTAAATATAGCTGCCGGTGATTGTCGGTCTGCATTAAATTATATTTTCATGTGGCCCCAATTTAACGCTATCAGATCTATTCTATATTGTATATAAACCTCGATCTTTTTCACCATAAAAGTTTAAAATTATTAATTTTTAATGTCTGTATAGGAATTGCCTAAAAATTTAATTAAATTTATTCCATGAAACCCTAAAGACCGTACTGTAAAACAATTAACTGGTAATTTAATTTAGCAACTACCTTGTACTTGGATTTCACTGGGAAATTCTCATAAAACGAAAACAAACTATCTGATATAATTGAATTTATATGTTCCACCTATTTTCCTTTGTTGCTTATCCTTTTTTTTTACAAATTTTGCAAAAAATAGTAAATATTCGATAACAAAACCCGTAATCCTTCTATTAATATCAATCAAATCGGATTAAATAAATCCATTATTTCCAATGCCATTCTATTTCTAACAAAATAGGAGTATTCTTTTAAAACGGCTTTTTTTCTGCAACTATTTGTTTTCTATCGAATCCCATTAGAAGTCATTAAAAAACATCAATAATCGATTCAATGACTTGTATATAGCGCGTGTATGGCTATTTGCATGACAATCATTTGGATAAAATACAATTCATAATGATTGATTTGAATAGAAAGCGAAATAGGTCACTTTTTGATCCAATTACAGTGTGATTTATTAATTATGTCATAATTATGAAGACTGTAGGTGTTGAAGCCTACAACAAATTAACGATAACAATCTAGTTTTGTTTTTGTACAAACTAATCATGATTTTTGATTGAAATTATCAAGTTTAAGAGGCGACATTGACGTTCCCTACAAATTATAGGAATGCACTAGAAGTTGTGCATATTAAAAACCGTTCAAATCGATGTCGTTTCCACATACGATTTGGTTCAATATTTTTATTGATTCTGTTTATATATGGTTTTCGTGACTTTTCATTTAACGTTTCAACATTAGAGACAAGATAACCAATCGCATGTTCTCTACACTGACAGTTCAAAAAAGCCATTTATTATCGGTTTTTATTAAAGCTATTATTACAAGATAAACTCCTGCAAGTCCTTGTAGATTTCGTGTTTAATAATAATTTGGCAAATTTTACCGAATATAAAAACTCAATTATAATGCATTTCACGATGAAGTTTCTCCTCACTGTTTAACATTATTAATTGACTGTCAAATACAGCAGGAGTATTTGTATTTAATCTTCTATGTTTAAGTTCTATTGACGTCTATTTATCGTTGCATTTATTGTAGACGATGGATTAAAGGAGGATCGTGGAGTAGATTTAAATAACTATCAATGATATGGAAAGGTACAATAGAAATGCTGTGCAAACTTGAAGTGTTCAATACTAGAATTGTTTTCATTCTGAATTCGTATTCATTGGATTCTCAGTATATACAACTTTAGCAAATCACATAGACAAATTGACGAATTAAGCTAAATTAAGTTTTGTGTGCATAAATGTTGTTCCACATTTCATAGAGTTATTCCATATGAAATTGTCTGGTTGACAAAGCTGACTGATTTAGATTTTACTCTCACTTTGAAGGATTGTTCTGTAGGATCCCAAAAAACAATTTCTATAAACGCCCGTTTCGGCAACAAAATGACAATTTTAGGCGTCATCAATTTTAGCTGTAAAAATTTTCCTATTTAAGATACGTTTGAGGCGACATTTAGAAAGGGAAGTGTTTCAAGAGTAATATTCTTCTGAATTTTCAGAATCAACATTCTGACAGTGTTTCAAGGATAATTTTGTTTTCAATTTTCAGAACGTATTTGAAAATTCAGAAAATTGGGTTATTTTTAAGAACATTTTCTAAAATTTAGAAACTAGCATTTTCTGAAAGTGTTTCAAGGATAATGTTGTTCTGAATTTTCAGAACGTATTTGAAAATTCAAAATATTGCATTATTTGTAAGAAAATTCTCTAAAAATTAGAAACTAAACATTTCTGAAAGTATTTAGAAAATAACAGTTCTGAATTTTAAGAAAGTAGTTGGCAATTCATAAAATAGTAGTGTTTGTAAAATGATGTTCTGCAATTTCGCAAGCTGATTTATCTGAAGTAGCTGTTGTATTTTTGTGAAAATTATTTGTAATTTCAGATTATCACCTGAAAGTTCAGAAATATAAAAAATATGAGAAAAAAATTGCACCTCTACTAATATGTGAATTTTTCATAAAACGTTAGAATTTTTGAGAAAATTGGAAATTTCCAAAAGTTTCGGAAACTATTGTTTTTAGCCCAAAGAGCTTACAAATCATGTAAAAGTTAAGGAAAAATCTCTATTCACTGAAACATTCCTCATAGATTGGTGTTGGCCGTTTTTCTTTATCTATTACAGTTTTTGAGAATAATTATTTTGAAAAATAATAATTTTTGCACCCTTAAAAGCCGTTTGTCAGTCCGAACCAAAAACGGTATGGATAATATTTTCAGAGTGGGCTGATATTGAATTTTAATTACTCAATTTTTGTGTACTTTAAATGTCTCCAACGTCTCGACTGTTTAATGTAAGCAACTAATGTTATGTTATTCAGAAATTAAATATTCATATCAAACACGAAATAAAGCAAGTAACAAACGAAAGAGGAAGACGAAAAGATTGACTTAAATTGGGAGTGTCATTGAATTTTAACGTTTTACAGGAAAACTAAATAAAATTTGCAAATAATTTTCTGTTGAGAACGTAGCTCATTACCACTGGAAACGAGTGTAAAAGAATTTTCTTCTTAAAATGTTCAACTTATGTAAAAAAAAACGGTGCACAACTCAACAAAAGTAGATTGTCGTGCGTCTTGCTACATTTCCACCTTTGATTATATCAAAGCATTCATCATCAGTGTATTAAGGGTTAAGAAGCAGTTTCAAAGTTGTGGCTGCTTTTGTGGTTGTGAGAACGGGGTAGCTGGCAGTTTAACGATAAACTTTACACTAAACTAAAAATGGCATTTTAAATAAAGAAAACACATATTTCAACCGGCGCATCCACCATTTTTACATTACACTATTTGTGGCGCTTTTTCATGAATGACAATTTTGACGTTTACTAAGATTGTTCCTAATTAAACCATGATTTTGGGTAATAATGCTAGTAATGTTGCCCAATTGTAAATAACAAGTAATTATTGTGTGTTGTTGTTGTTGTTGTTGTTGGGAAAAGGTATCAACGTATCTAGAGCTAGATTATATCCCGAAATTTAATTTCCTGCTTTTGTAAACAACAGCCGACTGATAGTAGTGGATGTTGATTTAAAAGTCTTCGTTATTGTTATAATAACAACAGAGTTTATAATACACCAAAATACGAGACTTTAAAGGATGATAAATTCAATAGCATCTACATAAAAAGACTGCCAACATTTACATATTCATCTCATCTTTAATTATCCTGTTTTCAAGGCGAATTTTCAATGATTTCATTGTTAACAATTCAGGTCAGTGTTGTTGTCTGTTGCGTTCAATTATTTTGTTATTCCTTCCCCCCCAAAAAAAAACGTTATTCTTATCGAAAGATGGCGCCTTGAAAATCCGGCACGTATCCTGTTTCATCCCTCAAATGTTAACTAGATGACAGCACGGGCGGGATATTTTGGAATTTCTTCAAAAAAAAAAGAAACGGACACAGGATCCTGTTCAATTTTCGCGTCTAATCCAAAACCCTACAAAAACGTACAAAACTCGTATGTGATCTGTCCGTGAAACACCAGTTTTTCTAATTTCATTATCGAGCTTTGATGTGGGTGGAAATTCCGAACTTGATTTTGTTCTTGTTGTTGTTGCAAATTCCGGATAGTTCAAAATTTTTGATTGACATATCAGAATCTCTATCCACCGTTATTGTTTACGTATCGATTCACAAATGGACGCAAGCGCGTCTTTATATGATTCTCTCTTGATTTTCGTACATATAAACGTACATGTTTTGTAAAACAAAGATGTAAATAGAAAAGCAGCCATAAATAAATTGTTGTACATTATACACTTTATATGCTATTCACTGGAAGGCTTTTTGTATTGAATTCACACGAATTCCGAATACGATCGAAGTTTCAATAGTTTTTCGTCGATTTAAAATGAAAATCGAAAGAAAAACGAAAGAGAATGAATCGACACTAGTTCTCGACGATTAATGGAAAATTATTGGAAACTAATGCATGAATGTCAAAGTTTCTCAAATATATCTGAGAAAAGCTTATTTTTTCGTTAGTATTATATGCGATTTGAAAATCATTCAATAAAAACTTTCAACATTTAATGAAATATTTCATTCTGTCTCTCGATAGAGTTTAATTTTTTTAACGTTACCCCCCCAACCATTTTTCTTTTGAACTATTTCAAATATTGTATCGTGTAAATTTTATGTTTTCGGTATTTTATTGGAATTCCAATAAATTTCCATATTATTTAAGGTTCTATTTGTACGTGGAGGCGATGGTACTAAGTTGTAATCATGTGGATTAGAATTTCTAGTCTATTTTCATTTTTTTTCCAACTTTTTGGAACACCAGAAAACCGTACAGTTATCTAGCACGCCAATGGGTTCGAGTCACGCAAATTTCTATAGATTTTTCAATTCTTATTATTATTACTATTATTATTATTTTTTGTATAGTTTGTCAATATTGGAAAACTATTGTTATCTATTAAATCACTATTATTTTAATATTAAAATGGTAACATTAAAATTGTGCTCTAATTATCGCCATGGAATTATTGAGAGGTTTCTACTGTTAAAGCTTCATTATTCCGATTATAATTAAGTTAGAGTTTGCCCTAAGCCAAAACTCCGAATACACTTTTAAAACCCAACGGTTTCTTTAAATAATTTAACAGTTTTGCCCTACTGGTGCCTATTAAGCACTTAAATAAAGAAAATTGTCAGGACTGACTGTTTTCGTTTGAAAATTCGAATCGTTAGGTTTCCTTGGGGATTGCTGTTTTCATTTACAAAAAAAAACCGATGTTTTTTTTTGTATTATAAAATTGTATATTTTAAACCGATAAAGAATGAGAGAAAAAAAACAAAGATGAGCATAACCCGAATTTCCAAAGAATCACACAAAGGCTGTTGTCTTTGAAAGCTCAATGTGGTGGTCGGTATGAATCTAAAATATTATTTAATTTGTGGAAAGAATAAAGGGAGGAATTTATAATTTGTTTTGGTAAATATTGTACAGTTCCAAGCACTGACATATTAAATAAAACAAAGTTGAACTTAATTTTTCGAAATATTAGCTCGTTGTGCAGACTTCAAGCCGTCTGTATTTTTAAATAATTTTCAAGAAATATTCCATAATTTGTTTAGGATAATTAAAATTGTGGTCCCGGTTATATAAATTTATCAAATAATCCGACCCTTAACAAAGCTTTTTTTTGTTGAAGTATTGTTTAATAACTTATGGGTTTACCTGGCGGGCAATCAAAAGGTGCAAATAATCACCCTAATTTTCTTCTTAGTCCAAGAATATCCATGCAATAATAGAACAAGCAAAACGTTTTGACGAAAGTATTTGAAATGACGTGAAAACTGCGCATCATCTGAAATTCTTTCGGAGGCATGAATATGAAATATTTTTTTAATTAAACGAGACTATTTGTTGTTATTGTTCCAGATAGGGCAAAATTAAATATTTTTGAAAATTTTCCGAATTGATTTTTCCTCCACAACTGTTTTGAGAATTATTCTGCTACAATTTCAAACTAATCCGACAATTAAATAGTCAAACACTATTGGATGAAATTGATCGTTATCCAGAAAGACGCACTTCAAGCTCAACTTGATTTGCAGGCGTTACAATTTCGTCGAGAATTGAAAGTTTTATATAATTCTTTCTAGCGAGCTTAAAGGAAGTCCGGGAATTAATTAGGGTGTTCCAGATTATTTAAATTATCCAGTATTAGAATTTTTTCTATCTGGCATTGCCCGGACGGGCTAATCCAGCAACAAATACTAATCTTTACTGTAATCTAATAATAAATCATTAATAAATTAATAAGGCACATAACCTGACCCAAATATTTGAAACGATGACCTTTTATTCGAAAATAACATTAATAAAAGCGGATTATTTATAGCAGCTTCTGTGCAAAGAAAGAAACCTTAAGAATCCGGAAAAACTGAAAATCTTTGCCGTATTAGTGAATATTGAGAGATTTTTTTCTGGAATGTTCAACGATTAAGTTGAGCTTCTTTAGCGAAAATTTCCAACCATTTCGGCAATAAGTACCAGAAATACATTAGAAGAGCGTTATTTTTATAGCACGTATCTAAAGCTCCATCTGGCCTGTCGACTTCAAAATGCTGTAACTTGGTCAATTATCCGAATTTTTCAATGCTTTTTACTGAATCACTTTTTAGACAGTTGTTTCCTGTTCCATCATGGACAAGTGCGATACATTACTAATTTGAAAATATCCACAAAAAGTATCAACAGCACCGCGTGTTGCAGTAAATTCTATTTTCAACATAAACTTTATCATGAGCGATATCGGAAGTCTTATCAGTTTCTTTGGCTGGTTTCATGGTGTAAATTACCAGTGTACAACCGTTAATAATGCACTATATTGACGTCACATAGTTATAGTTAAATTGAAATTGTCACACTAGAAACCGATCGATCTCTTCCAACATCTGATCTCTCTCTCTCCACTTTCCCTATTCAATCATTTACATTGTTCGGACAGAAAGAGATTTTTTATTTTGTCAAACATCAAGTCAATCTATTATCACGGGAATAACTCTTGTTAAAGTTCATCATTTAAAAGATACTCGCTGAAAATTCAAACGACCCTCTAGAGTAAACTCTATTATACGTGGTTCAATAAACATTTGTGTTTTGGAATCGTTTACGAAATGAACAGAGTTTTTTTAATGTTTATTACATCATTTTTGTATCGTTAAATTATGATTTGATTCGATTTTCGTTCCATTTATCATCAGAAATAACGTCATTAACTTCAACCAAAAAATCAATTTAGTATTATTGGGGAAAATAATTTTTCTGATACATATAGCAGCTGTTTCCCGTTTGAAACACTTTAAGCATCATCCCCCTTTTTAGAATAAATTCTCTTTTATTCAACGATATGATAAAAGTGCTGCTGCTATTCTAGAGAACCTGTTTGATGTGTGATTTTGTATTATAATATTAACAAAGTTGAAATTTAGACACGTGGGGAAATACGTTCAGGAACTTATCCCCTTAGCATTTCTTGTTTTTTTTTCCAAAGTTTTTCGATAAACAAAAAAAAAACAAGAGTCTTAAAGAAGTTTGCTCATTTTTACTTTAAACTCTCCATACTTACTTTTGTTTTACAGGACAAGCGAGTTTACTTTATCGAACCCAATTACGTTTGTTGTAAATTTTTTATTTACAAAAAATCAAATTGAAAAGAAAAAATGTACGGAGTTTATAAGAGTTAAGTGGAAGTTTTGCCATTAGCTGACGTTTATAACTAATTATAAGAGTTATCCGGTTTTGATCCGATTAGATTTAATTCGTCTTCTTATCTTTATAGAGACTATTTGTAGCAGTCTTTGCAACTGGACTAATATTCCATAATAAACTTGTTTTATTGTATTATTCTCTTTCTTTCTACCTAAGGATCTATCTTGTTTTTATATATAAAGTTTAAATTAATTCCCATTCTAAATTTATGGTAATCGTAAAGCTCCAACAAGAGAACTATTCAACTTTTAAGAACATAACAAAATAGTGTTAGTTATCGTTTATCTAATTGAATTTAATGGGGAAATTTACAGTGGCTTAGCAACACAATTTGAGGTCACTGGTAAGTTTTTACACCGTGGCCAGGTTTTAACACCCTTTCTAGTAGCTATAATAACCATCTGTAATTTCAGGCTCAAATGTTTTACATCCTATATAGGAAGCCCAGTCGTAAAAACAACGCTTATCGGCCGATAAAAAGCCAAAGAAACGATATTCCCGATCATCAGCGGGTATTTAAGTCGGCACACTATAACCATTGCGTACTGAAGGTGGTACCTTTTACCGTTCATTTGAGCTAAAGCTGCAGGAAATCGTGACACATTTATCAAACTGTCGGATAAATTGATATCTTTCGGTGGATATTTTCAGCACATATTCAGTTTACTTGAATTGTCATAAACACATATTGACAGCATCAATCATTATTTTATAACTTACCCAATTCTATATAATGAAAGACAAAAAAACGAATAAGTTCCATAAAAAAATACAATTTATCTAGGAATCGGTTAGAGAATTTCTCTTGAATAATGTAAGCTCATGGACCACAGGTTTAAATATTCTTGGCCGATAAGTCGCCAGATGTTTGGCCATTCATCGCCTTTTAACGGTTGCCATCACTGTGATATCAATATAGACCAACGGCCCAAAAATGAACCATTATCGGGCCATTTTTCAATCCCTATGGGGGATTTCAAAGCTTTGGTCGGCTGTGTACGATCTGATTTGAGTCATAGACATCGACCCCCCTAGGCCTATATTTATAGTTGATTTGCAATATCGTGGTACCCACTTTGTTGATTATTTATTGATGTCCTTCAAAGATACGTAAAAATTTTATTTTAACTTTTTTTTTTGTTCGGCCGATGACGAAATTCAATTATTTCAATTCACGGACGTGAAAACGTTTGATAAGTTGTGAAAATACGGAACGTTTGCTAGCAAAATATAGAACAAAGAGTGATGTGTAAACATTCATTTATCAATTTTATGTAGATGGAAAATTCTACATAAATATTCAAAATCTACCCGTTTTTTGGCTCTTGACGCAATTATTATTTATATATGTGTTCTCTTGAGTATTTACTGAGTAATCTGTGTTAGTAGAAACATATGCATGCTCTGTTACAATGTAAATCTCCAATGAAACAATATGACTACAGCTTCTTGACTGTAGAAGTACTTTAGAGTTATCTTACTAATGATGTCATTTGCTTAAAATTTATATAACGATGATGAATAGAATAGTTGACTTTATTATTGAAAGTTGCACGTACACTGGTTAAAGCAAAATTTATAAACAACTCATGAGGGATATGCTCAACCCGGAGACGATCTATTTTAATAATTTTCGATATACAGCTCGGGCAGCTTATTCGAAAAAAGTGTGTTTGATTGAATAGAAGATGCAATTGTTTCATCATGGCGGAATCCCTAATGTATTAAAATTGCGTACACGAAGTCTTTCGGTATCCGGAGCTAAATCTTTTGTCTCAAAAACACCTTTGCAACGCTACCCTCAGTGTGTCGTGTGTAGGAGACGTCTAGCAACCGCTAATTATAGTCACCCCTTGTAATGAGATTTAAGATAACTTTCAAAAACTTTTAAAAACTGTGTGTACAGACATTTCTTGAATCAAGATTTCCGACTTAATGACGACCAAAAAAAACGAAGGCTCATTTAAGGGGAGACATAGATTTGTTGACCTATTTTCTTCTTTTTTTTATCAAGGAATACATATAATTTCTTGAAATTTTTCGTACATTTTATACAGGCATTCAAGTAGATGAAGTAATGTTTTTGAAGCATTTCTTCAACAAATATTGAAGATCGTTCCCATCGAAACTAGCCGTCAGACGCAACTGTTTGTGTACATTCTGAAGCCCATAATTTCCATTTTATATCAACAAGGGTTTAAATTTACTTTAAGGGCATGTGTTTACACTATACGAATATAACTTCACCCAAAGAAATTCAAAATTGTATATTTTAGAGGTAATTAAAGGAAAGCGCATAACTTTTGCCATTTTCTTATAACTTTTCGCTTTAAATAGTCATATTATTCCGGATTCGTTCATATGGAACGTAAATGTTTAAAGAAAATGTCCATCAATTTTCAAAGTAATTGGTGGAGAACTTTTCGAGCTAGTATACACAAAGAACCTCAATTTTTTGAGTTGTCTGAACTTAATTCTCGCTCTTAAGTGAGACATACTGTAGTAGATCATGCGACTTTCTATAGTTTACCTTTTATGTCGATATTGTCGCCAATGAAATTAGCTACACGTTCAAGCTTTCGTGGTAATTGTTAAATTATGTTAATTAAAACAAAAGTTTCGAAACGTATTTACAGTGTCTTTCAAGTCGAATCTTTTAAAGGTGAATTCTTGTTTATAAACGCAAACACCTGTAAAATTTCACATATTACAATAATGAACACAGTCATATCATTTTATGATAAATAAATAATACAAAAAAAGAACACCGTTTATTATTTGAATAGTTGTGAGATAGTGAATTTGTTAAAATATTATTTTAAACAGGTGTATTTCTTATTTACAGAACCGAGAAGAAAGAATCGTTTATTTCTTTTGATTAAACAATTTCAAACGCACATCTATCACATAGAAATATTTCACAAAATGGTTTTTCCATGAATGTCTCTAAGGAAACATTCACAGGCTCAATTTCTTTTAAAGATCTACCTACGTATGTAAAATAAATTGAAATTGTAATGTGTGTGAGGGAGGGAACTTTTTTACAATACAAATCTGTCGGGTACTTTAGATTACTGAAATTGTAGTGAAACAAAATATAATTTTATTTAAATCACATTATTATCAATATTATCATTAGTAATTTAATAGTAATTAATGTATCAAGGGCGTTATGCCCATAAAGCCCATGGTGCATTTCTGAGTTAAAGAAGCAATTTAACTTTTTTTTTAATTTTTTCTTTGACTTCTGAAAATTTGTGGTTATGATCACACTTTTAATGACAACAAAAAAGGTTGTTTATCATAGCAACCGGCCTTAACAGCGAACTATTATTTTTCGTAACGCCATCGCAATGCCATAATTGCCCGTCGTCAAGTAAACAATTTTTTGCTTAATAATGTGATAGTTTTGATATCTTTTAATAGTTCAGTGATATAAAATATATTATATTATCGATTAAATTACACACAACATACCTATCTCTTCAAGATTATTAAAATTTAACGTGAGACTAAATATTTACTATACGCTATTGTTTTGAAAAGAACGGAATAGTATTTAGGATTTCACCGACATTTCGGAAATATAAAATTATCAACTCGTAATGATACTATAGTAAATTTGCTGGTTGAAGGTGAAATTTCAAATATCAAAAGTGCAAATGCACTATCCGAAAATCCCCAAACTATGTGGTATAACGTATGGAAAATTTGTAAAATAACATTGTGATTTATTACAAAAATTATTTTGCAAATCACCAAAGTTCTTAAAACAGGTCAAACATACAAAACAATCGTAATAATATAAAATTTTGAGGTTACAAAAAAATATGTAAACAAACTCATAGGGAGCGTGCAATTGCACTTTTGACATTTGAAATTTCATGTTCAACCAGCAAATTTGATATATATCCATTTTTCCTTTAATATTTTGTTTAATACAGCCTTGAATTATTTCGGGTTTGTTAATTCCTAACCCTTAAGTTGCTTCACTATTAAATCTGTGAAACTATCACTTAGAGGGTACCTCATCAAGGCTTAACCCTCGACATAAATATGATTTTTAATTAACGTTTTGTGTTCCATGTAATATTTTGAGAAACGAGAAAAGAGTTTTCGCCAATTAACTTTAAGTTGGGCCAAATAGTATCTCAGATAATACCTACTTTCAGCGTGCAATTCGTCAAAAATAGTACTCATTTTACTGCGTTTTCCATTAAAATGGCAAAAGTCAAATGCAAGCTTTTTTGCTACAGGATAGAAAGTTTCAATAGTTACTCTCTGAATTTTAGAAAAGAATTCTTTTAAACTACGCTAAATACAAGATTAAGCCAGCTTGCGGCCTTAAGCTGAGATTTATGCTGAAGTAAAGAGTAAAGCAAAAGTAGCTATCTCTCGGAGGAAAAATCTGGCAAAAATTTTACGATAACAATCTATTAAATATGTAATCAAGACTGCAAGACCAAGCTGTGCTAGTCTTGATCTTGCTTTGTTTACCCCAACCTTGTCCCATCAAATAAATTTTGAACTAATGAGAGAAAACGAAATATTTCGCAGCTTCCGGCTTAATTTAGCTAAAAATTTCTATTCTTCACTCAAATCTATAATTGTACTTTAAATTGTACTACAATCTAACTCTAGTGCATCCAAGGTTCATCATTTGGCAAAATAGTGAGGCCTACCGAAGAGATGTTAATGAACTTTTTCTTCTGCTAGTGTTCAAAAGTAGTGGTGCTACCTGAGCGATTTTTCTCGAGTGGTTGGGCTTTTCGAAAAACGATTTGGTCCAGTTTTCTTGAATAAAAAGTGATTTATATTTTTGTATGTTGTCGTTTGCCATGTTTCCATACTGTATAAGTTGGAGGCGTACCGTAAAATCCGTCATTTAGAAGAATACCTAGTCTTTGTCTAAGTGACTTGAAATGTTTTACTATACGCCTGACATTTTCATGCTTAAGAGCAAAAAATCTTTTTACAAAATTACTGTTTTAAGTATCAGTTCTAGTCAGACGTTCTATAAAATGACAACCTATGTGGTAACCTTATATTTATCGACGTATTTTTTATATAAATAGTGCGTGTAATATGTTATAATCGGAAGAGAATGATATATTCGTCACCGAAAAGTTCTACTACATAGAACTACAAAAGTATTATTTAGGTAAAAAAATGTAAACAATGACTCGCTACATAACCTATACCTATATGCTATACAATAAGCCTAACAATTCTTTTGCGTTTAATAAAATGCCTGAAAATGTCGGGCAAATAATAAAACATTTCAAAATGTTCATCGTTTTACAATCTGCCAAGTCACTTACAATTAAACAAAGATTAGGCATTCTTTTAAATGACGGATTTTAGATAATATAGTAGTATAAGTACAGTGAATTTCAGGGACTCACGATATAAGGGAGCCACCGTTTACAAACGCCTCGTTTTCTCTTTTCTCCCTCTCGTCCAAAGCATCAGACGACTGACACGTGAGATGAACATTATTTGGCCAGAAAACAAGATTCCTAACTGACTAATGTAAGAAGACTAAAATTCAATCTAGACCTGACCTGACCTATCTTGATTTTTTTTCTTAATAATAATAATAATAATAATAATGATAATAATAGATTTCGGTGTCTACTGCATAAACGGTTGCTTTGCGAGTCGTGAAATTGTTAACAGTCAACGCGATAATACTAAACAGATTTAATATAGATTGAGATCTCACAATCAGATAAATTATTTGCTCTTCAAAACTACGTTTAGCTATCTCGATTATAATAATTATTGAACGATCTGTGCCTAATTTCGAGTTCTAGTTTTTTTCCGAACAGTTATGTTGAAATCTAAATAATAGACTACTACACGATTATTATTGTTTTGTGGCATTTTTTTTGAGGGATTTTACATTGCAAATTTCAATCTTTAATAAGATGCAATTTTCGTGTTTTTATTTGTATATTCACAGTTGTGTATAAATATAGAAATTGTGGAATGGTTGTCTGTCTGGTTGTTGTTTTCTCCTGTAGTCGTTTTCGGTTTAAAACATGTCTGCATTTCCATCCATCTCTAGTGCTACTAATTGATATTAATTATTCAAAAATTTCCCTATAAATCTATTATTTCATCAACAATAAAGAATATTCAAATTGAAATTGCTGCATGTGTAATACGTTCACTGTCTATCTAATTAGTTACCCTCGATTGAGTACGGTCCTGTTTGTTTTTTTTTGTATATTTCTGGTTGCACCTTGAAAACCGAACAACAAACACACATCCGACGACGGCTTTCTGGGGGGAACAAAAAGGTGGGAGTGCATTGATAATGACCTTGAACCACCATGTCGGCTAAGCCAACCGTCGAAGACGATCTCTTTGTGTGTGCATGCATGTTTTCAATATAACAACAACTGCGACAAGAGAGAGAAATCGAAAATTTATCTTTAGCAAGAACTAAAATTAAGATCGTCCTTAATAGAAACGCGAACAAAGAAGTATATACTTGATCATTTCTTTTTTGTCATTATATTTATGAATAATTTCCCCTTCAAACAGAAAAAAGTTTGGAGAGAAAGACAGGAATATAGGGAGGCGAGTCACAGCCGCCAAGCGAACGACACCAACCATGTGGTGCGGTGGGTCGGCAGCCGGCTGGCTGGCAGGCAGAAGGGCTGACTGGAGTTCGTGTGTATGGTAAAGCACAGCTGCACCGCCAGTCGTTTGCGAACCGTTGTACGGGGTGAAGTTATTCTCGTATCGATAATAACGTGAAAATCTATCTAATTTTTTGTTTGTGTTTATTCACATGAATTTTATCAATTTCAAATAATTGTAATTCTTTGATAATTATGTTGTTTGAAAACCCACCACCAGGTTCACAATTATTCCCACCATACAGTGTACCACCCCCTATACTGCCACTAGCACCGCCGCCAGTCAGGTAAGCCCACCGATTATCACTATCAACAAACAAACATACTGGAATTTGTGCATGTTTTTGCGGTATTTGAGAGAAAAAACGCTTATTATTTTGTAAATGCTAAAAATTTTGATGGAAATTCGTTGATGAATCATATTGTTTGGGACTGAACACAATGGACCCTTTTCTCTTGTCTTTTATTTGGTCGGTACGTTATATTGTGTAGATACGCAAAAGTCCCCCCTCTTTATAAAATGTATAACAACCGTGGTTAGGGCCGTTTTGTGCAGACTGTACCTATACAAGACCGTTACGTTCTTTCTGAAAACTAAACCAGCATGTTGTTGTTTGTTGCCAATTCAAACATGTTGATGGGGTTTTTTTTTCGTCAACCATACAACATATAATAAAAGCTAGAAGAGATTGAGGTTGAGAATTTTTCTACCTGGGTAATGTTTGTATATTTTGTGTATGTATTTGAGGTGTGGAACTTATCGTTTTCTTCAAACTACCTGGAAAAAAGTATGAAAGTTGTACAACTATCATGATTATGATTCAGGGAAAATGTTTGGCTTTAATTAGAGAATCTTTGGCTTTATTTCAATTTCTTTGTTCGAAGTTGGTCTTTACAAATGTACACGATATCTACCTTGATTTGGACGACTTAACTCTAACCAGTGTCAATAAGCGAATCTGGATTTATCTAGAACGATTTTATTTGTATTTCAGTTCCTTTGTTCAAATTTAGTCTAGTATATTATACTACATCTGGCTTTATTTGGACAACTTGACTGCGCCAACTGTTTGTTTTTCTACAATTTATATTGAGATCGATCAAACAAAGCAGACGAAATGTTTCAGTTTAGAGATTTATTGGAATTGTTAGAAAATGTCCATGTAGACGACATTTCTCTTTATTCTCTTGTGTGCTGTTTAAAATCAAGTCTAACAAAAGGGATACTATTGAGAGTGTCTTAAAGGGTAAGGGTCAAGTTATATTATATTTCAAAATGTACAAAAGTCTAGAAAGGCTCCAGATCCCTTCATGGATTGCTTACAATAGCGTCGATTTATTCAGGAAAAAATCATACCCAACATCCGATCTTTGTAGGACAACATCATGCGAGTAGGTCATGGGCCCCGGATCGAATACTACTATTCTAAAGATGTGTTTCTTTTTTATTATAACTATGACAGGCGTGAAATTATCCCCAAATTATACTGCCAAAGACAATTCGACCGAATAAAAATAGACGTGGTGTACGACTTGTTTCTGTCTGCCGATTTTATCAATTTTTGAATATTCCGATGCTGCCGTCAGGCCAAACGAACGCTCGATTTAATCCGATAAATAAATAACAATAAAAAACTGGGCAACATTCGGCCAAACGTACAGGTAAACAACCGCAACAATGCAAAATTTTTATTTGCATTTCTCTATTGAAAATGATGAAAATTTTCTCCACTCTTATCGTCTTAATTTCGTTTTTCAAATAGGGGAATAGTTTGAAACTGAAATCGACACACTATAAAACAATTAAATGAAGAAAAAAGCGAATTTATTGTTTGTTTCCTTTACTAATTGCTAGTTGGATTGATACGTTGTGGTGAATTGCAAATTATCACCAGGTGCCCTCGCGAGTTCACCGCGAAATTATAATCGACTGAACACTAGAACAAGAAACATGGCGGTTTCATAGTCGTGCACCTTGTGAGTAGTTAGTGTTGCATTTTTGTCTTGTTATCGATAACTATTATACATTTAGTAATAAATGTATATTAATATAAGGACAGTAGACTGTTCTGTCACTTTATTTCTATGGCAGTGCCAGTACGCTTAGATCAACCGCCACCCCTGTACAGCACCGTACATTTTATTGGGAAAATTTTAATCAGTTTCTTCAATAATCGATTGTTGTTTTTTTAACAATTTGGAATAGGTATATTGTTGCCATTTTTTATATTTAAAATATATGCAAATTATTGCTTTTTATATTCTATTCGGCGGCTAATTCATTTACGAAAAAACAAAACTATCAAACGATCTAAATTGCCGTTCAATGACGGTGGAAATTTGATAATTCATACCATAAAGGTAATCGATACTTGCTACATTTACGAATATTTAAGATCATCCGTTATCTTGTGATTGTTGTCGTTTTTTCCGTCTGCAGTATTATTAATGGAAACAAATTGTCGTCGTCTGGATTTCGTCGGTTTCAATTTTTTTTGCGATCCTATTAAAGTGTTTGTGCAAAAAAAAAGTAGAACAAATTGTTGTTTTATCAAAATGGAAAATAAATGATAATAGTTGCTGTACAGACATGCAATTAATTGTATTGCAAAAAAAACGTACTAGAAATTACTAGAATTGTTTATTGTTCAAAATCAGAAAAACAGAGAGGTTTTAAAATCATGCAAATTTTCCACATCAATGGAAAATTACCAATTCTCAATTTGAAAATTCACTCTTGATGACACGGACATTCAGATTTTTCACTATTGTACATTTCTTGATATACATCGTATGCTTCTTGATTTGGTTCGATATCGTGGAATTGCCTCAACTGTATACAGAAAAAATGAAATTTAAGGGGATTTTTTTATTAATATCTATATAGTTATTTGCAAGTGTAGTAGATGCGTATAGTTGTAGTAGGTAGTCGATTATTGTTTATTTTTCAATTAAAAGAATTAATTAATTAAGTGTACCTATAACGATTCGAATACTAGATTTGTAGAGTACCGGACAAGTTCTTATAATCTCTTGAATATGATCGTTTCTCTGTTTATACGTACAATAGGAGCAACACTTCTGGTTTCAGCGAGAATAAACCTAATTTTCTTATGCATTTGGAATCAATCTAAATCAATCAATGTAAAGGCAAAAGTTTCAACTTAAAGTCCATTTCAAGTTAGGAATTCGAGGAGTAAAAGATTGGGCAATGTTGGTCTCGAGTACGAAATTCATCAAGTAACGAAAAGTGAAGCCTTAGGCCCACTTTATTTCTCTCCGACCAGCGGGTGCAAAGTGTAATACTATGATGTTTACTGTGTAAATGTTTTAACAAATCAAAACAAATAAATGATTGGCGTAAAGTGGGGAACAGCGAGGTCCATTCTGAATGATAGAAAGAATCTCATCTATTTTCTTCAGTAGCGCATAGGCAATCGTTTATTTATTTTGAGTACACATTCTTATCGTAAACATTATATAATAGTACTACACTTTACACCTGACACGCTCCCACTGGCCGGTGAGAAATAAAGCAAAGTCTACCTTAATGCCAGCTTAAGCTTGGTCCCAAGCTTAATCTGTGGCAAAGCAAAATGAGCCTCATATACAAGTAACAATAGGCTCATTTAATTTAAAGTCAGTTTTGGGTTGAGTCTTTGTAACTCAAACTAATTTGGGCTTTAGAGAAACTAAAAAATATTTATTCTTTTAATTTTCCTCAAATAAAACTACCTATCTAGAATCGGATCTTAGGAACGCCTGACATATCGATTTAGCCTTGCCTGATACGTTTATTAAGAATAGTTTTCATAATATCTCTTTACAACAGTGCTGATACTTTTTTCATCTATTTGGTTTGCCGATCCTGTATATTAATGCAAAATTCACCCCCCCCCCACGACTTTCAAAGTAAAAGAGTCTCGTCGAGTTCCACTGGTCCAATCGACCATTTCTAAGCTCTTCAACTTTCTTAAAGGTTGCAATTACCGGTCTAGTAGTCAAAAATCACGTATCTATTGATTAAAATTGACACTGAAACACAATTCGTGACGACTATTTTACAAATTCTATCAAACACATGTGAAAACGTGACATACGATAATCACATTTGTGTAAATTTGGTTATCGGAAGCTTTGTTGATTCCAAACGAAAATAAACGAAATTAGGTACGCTCTTCCTGTTGAACCGGAAACTTCTGCAGGTATAATCAGAAAGAACAGAGAAAAACATACACAACAACAGCTCCTATTTTACGCCAAATTCGTTTAAATTAATAAAAGAACAATACGAATAAAGAAAATTACCGTATTCTCGAGATTTATTATTATTTTTTTATATAAAAACAGTAATTTTGCGTGTCCTTTACTATACAAATCATACAGTAGAAGCTCTCATTTATTTTATAGAATTTATGTGTAGATATCGAATTGTATAGCGCCATTTATTATTATTATTATTATTTTAATTTGTTCTCAAATTATTAACGATTCCACTTTGGAGAAAAATTAATTAAATTTTGTTGATAGAGTAGTTTTTATTAATTGAAAATTTCTATCAATGTTAAACTCTATCGAGTTTCATTATAAATTCAATTTAGCCAATTTTTTTTTCATAAAAATTGCGTTAACAGAACTCGATAAAGTTCGACGGAGTTTAGCCAAATTGTAGCCCTTTTCAATCAATTTGTGTATTATTATTAGTTTATTTATTATTTTCAACTTTTTTTGTTGTTGTAAATCTTGTTAATAACAAAGTAGATTTGCAGTCTTTTTTAGAAAACTATCAACTTGATAGTATCAAGTCCTGTTTTCTCTTAAAAAGACTGTGCCCTTTTTGAATTGTAAAATAAAATTTTAATTAATTAATTTAAACTAAAAAGATAAACTTTAGTATTTGTTGTCTTTTCACAAGAATTTGTAGCATTCTCTACTAGATCACATGATTGTAATCAAATCAAAAAAAAAAAAAAATGAAAACTAATCCGGCTTGTTTTGTAGAAGTTTGCACGATTTTCTTTAAATGAAAATTGACTGATTTTTACCAAAAATTAAAGTGTCGCAGATCTCCCAACAACAGCAATAATGCTACAACTATCAAGATGGTATCGATTCTACCATAGAAGCAAGTTGAAGATTAGATGGCTGATATTGAAGGTAACAACAGAAGTCTACAAATTTTCTATAAAAAAAGGAGAGAAATTCTAGCAAGTAGTAGTGTTTAGATTGGTACGGAGATAGCCCGTTTTTAGTACTTTAGTTTATTTGTTTATTTTTTTTTAATTACATTAAATAATAAAGTTGCCGTTCTTTTGTAAAATATTTCTCTAGCTCTGCAATTATATGTGCTAACTAACAACGGCAACAATTACAATTAAGTCTAACATTAGTTGCATGTTGTTATAAACAAAGAAAATTGTAAATTTGTAGACACACGTTGTTTTTCAATTACGCACCCCATTCAATCGAAATCAATCAATTTTTACGATAATCGAACGGGGTGCATAATTACTATTTATCATTTCACAGCTTCCTCTAATGTAATTCAAATGAAATTTGTAAAATTGTAGAAATAGTTTTAAAATTTTCATCAAAAATTATGTATTAATCCCACTAATCTCGATATTGTTTTAAAAAAAAAATGTTGAGGTGAGTGTGTAGTAATTACTTAAAAATCAACGATCAATGTCCCAGCCCGTGTACGAAACAGATAAATCGTATTGTTTACAACCACCCTGTCGAGCTTTTTTCGGTTATTAATCGTTAGATGGTGGTAGAGATGGCGTCGGCGACGTCGCGACGCTCAAAGCGCCACTTGTGTTACAATTCTAAACTAACGTACTGCTTTTGCTTATTATCGACCGCTTGTCACTCCCTTCGGATACAACAATGAATTCTCACAAAAATCTCTATTTATTTTTAAAAGATTAAAAAAGAATCACACCGATTTTTAAAGGGTTTTGTTACAGGGGTGCATTTTATATGTAAAAAAAAAACAAACAAAATAACTAGATACTACAACTATACATTAAAAGCATGGATCGATCTTTATTTGTATCTCTTTATTTCTAAAGCTTTATTGGTGCAAAATTGTGCACAAAGAAAGGATCCAAGGGTTGGTTATTATTGAAATTTGTTAAAGGTGGTTTCTCTACTATTAATTCTAAAACTAAGTTTGCACAATTAAAACATCTATAGTGAAGTGAAATATGGAAAATAGGATAAATTAAAAAATAAAATAAACTAAAGCTAACAAGTGTCTACATTTAGTTTCAGTCTACAAAAGGCTAGATTCGTGCCAGCACCATCATTATAACATTAAAATTAGTACATGTGTTGATCGCCGATTATAAAGATGATGATGATGATGATGATGATGATAATGATGATTACAATATTAAAACACCATTTGATGATAATCACACTAATCGCCACAATTCTCTTCTAATCAAATCTTCAATTTATCAATTTTTTTTTTTGTTGTCAAATCAGTCCAGCAATGGTCATGTCCCGCGGCAGCAGTATCTCAAATTAGTACTGCTGTGACAGGACAATATCACAGCCAGACTTTTAAAATTATACATCTAAATTTTTTTGTTAAATACAAAAGTAAATATAGTATGTATATATGTATAGTTGAAAAATATAAGATGGTGATGGCGATCCGCGACGCGAACACTGACTGAATTGAGGGGAGATGATCAACCCCTCGCTCAATCGCCGCCATGGTAACCGGCCTGCGCCGCCGCCACAGCCGCGCCCCACATCACTAATGTATACACGTGCATAGGGTTGTGTATTGATCGACGTAAGGGTAATATCTATACTCTCTCTCTGTATATTTCTGCGTCGACTACTACCATTACTACTAGTAATACCACCACCACCACCACTACTACTACACATTTCACCCTTTAATAACTATACATACACCACTAGGATAGATTACCAAAAAGGTTATACGCTATTTACCTTTCTTAATTTTGGATGTATAAGGAGATCGGTTTGTTCATGTCGTTCCCATTCTTCACGTTTCTTATTGCTCGACCTGTAAATTATTGTTTATATAATATCCAATCCCGAAAAACCACTATTAGATGGGATGCAATTTGTTTTTTTTTTGTTAATTTACTAACCATTGTACGTCTAAAGAGTTTGCAGCTCGTATGGAATGAAAAACCATTAATCCCACAACGAATGATGGCACAATAATCAATGGGATTAACTGCAACACAAAATATCAAAATAATTTAATTTTCTATATATATTTTTTTTGTTTCTGTCCAGCTCTGCAATGGGTGAAGGGAACGGTCTAATCGAACACGACCTCCATGGTTCGTTAGTACCAATGAATGGTGGTAGTCATTCTAGCTCTTCGGGCCGAAGTACACCGAACAATTCGAATGATCCAGCACCGGGCAAATTGTTCGTTGGTGGTTTAAGTTGGCAAACTTCCAGTGAGAAATTACGCGAATACTTTGGCATGTTCGGCAATGTTACCGATGTTTTAATAATGAAAGATCCAGTGACACAGGTATTCCATCGATTGTCCTCTATCTATCTATCTATCTATATATCTATCAGTAATAATGTTTTGTTAATGATTATTCGTTTTGTTTTTGTTTTTGTTTGTGATTATTAGCGGAGTCGTGGTTTTGGATTTATCACATTTTCGGAGCCTTCAAGTGTTGATAATGTCCTCAAGGTACCAATACATACACTGGATGGTAAAAAGATCGATCCGAAACATGCTACACCAAAAAATCGACCAAAACAACCGAATAAAACGAAAAAGATCTTTGTCGGTGGTGTAAGTCAAGATACATCCGCTGATGAAGTCAAAGCCTATTTCAGTCAATTTGGTAAAGTTGAAGAAACTGTAATGTTAATGGACCAACAAACGAAACGTCATCGTGGTTTTGGTTTTGTAACATTCGAGAATGAAGATGTTGTTGATCGTGTGTGCGAGATACATTTTCATACGATTAAAAATAAGAAAGTTGAATGTAAGAAAGCTCAACCCAAAGAAGCCGTACAGGCGAGTGCCCAATTATTAGGCAAACGTTTAATGTTAAGTGGTCTTGGTATGCGTATGGCAACACCAGCAGCAGCTGCGGCCGGTGCTATTGCTGCAGCTGCCACAAATCCATTAGCTGTTGTACAGGCACAGGCGCATGTACAGGCCGCTGCTGCTGCGGCTGCTGCTCAAGCCCAAACGGCCGCTGTAGCCAGTTATGGGAAATTATTCGGTGCTTATCCACCATTAGCCAGTTACCGATATTCGCCTTATCCAATACCGGCAGTGAGTGCTGGTGTTGGTGCTGCGGCCGCAGCTGCAGCAGCTGCCGGTGGACAACCAACACCAGCATCGGCCGCAGCAGCACCAGCACTGGGACCACCGGTTGCCGCCAGTCCTTATCAAGGGTATAATCTGACAAATGTCGATATGTCTAGTTTTCAAGGAGTCGATTGGGGCTCCATGTACGGTGTAGGCATGTATGTTTGAATAATTTATTGCTCATACGATGTTTCCGATAACTAATGTTGTATTTGTATTTTACGTTCTTTTTTTATTTCTAATGTGAGGCTAAGATTCTTAGCCTAATTTGGACTTCCAGAAATAAAAATAATTATTATAATAATAAATGAATAAAAAAAAACGAAACATTTCCAATTGTCAATGGCGGCGTTCTGTGCCTATTTTTGACCTTTCGTGGTTTTTTGATATTTCAACTGTATGTGTACATAATGAATCTCATAATTTGCTGCATTATGCTATGAGCAGTACAGAGAGTTAACATCATATCAGCTTTTTCTCGTATTATTTGATCATTGTTTAATTGATGCCGCCTCCTGCTCATTTAGCATTTAGCAATAACTCGCAATAATCAGTATTAAAATTTTAAATAATAGAAGAAGAAAAAAATACATCATCCTACCAGACATTTTATGGCAATAATTTAAAGACAAAATAAAAAAAATCATTTGTAATCATTATATTACTTAACAATATTACAGTTGGGTTGTGTTAATTGTACTTAAATTAATCTTAATTTATTTATAATTTTTTACGATTATTTTCGACTGAAACGACTTGTAATTTATTTGAGAAAAAAAATTGCTTGTTTTCGCTATTTATTACCGTAGTTATTGATAGATCTCATTGATAATAAGAACCGATAGGATTAATAATTAAGCAGACATGACCAGGAATATTTCTTATCTTGCATAAAAAGCGATATTTCTGTATTGTTTCTACAACGTTGGCGAACCGACTAGCCTACATATCTAGAACGACATCGACGATAAATTTGATTTGCAAAGCATTAATCCACAACAAATAGACTGAGGTAGACAATGATTTACATTTGCTTGACTTAGAACAAAATCGGATCTAGAGAGTCTAGTTGACTCGCCAACACCGTATTCTTCCTTCATTTTTGTTTTGTTAACGCGCAGCTACTTTATAATTCTCCCAAAACCAAAAGAGTTGGTGGCTTCCATCATTATTTCATCCATCTCTAGTCAGGGCTTCGATTAGCGGCCTGATTTCTTTTACAGTTATTTACAAAGATTGATAAAAAAATAGTTACAGACCTGCCTACATTCCGTAGTAGCTGTGCATTCTCAATTTTCAAAAAAAAAAACTTTTAATGAAAATCTAGTGTGATTCGCGGACCAATGCGTCTGTTGCCTGGCCCTTTTGTGCCACGACGCAACGAAACTAAGAGCATTAATACTGCCCTTTTATTTCGTCACCTATAGCACCACCACCACCAACTCTTAATTCCTAAAACCAGTATTTATTTGTTTTATCAGTGAATTGCTCGACTGATTTGCTCTTAGTTTCGTGTCGCTCATTAGTAATTTTTAAAACAAAACAAAATGTTTTTATATAAAATAAAACAAACAAAAAAATGTAATGTTTAGGATTAAGTTGGAGGGTTAGCTACCGTTTTACTTATTTTCAAAAAAATTAATAATAATAATAATAATAAGCCTTGTGATAGTTGTTGGGCGTTGTGAACGGTGAGCTAGCCCCAGTTCTATCCCGAATCAGTTCATTTAATACTCAATTGTTGCATTTTTTTTTGGCGAAACTCGATTCGGGGTAGAATTATATCGACACATTGTAAATTATTTATCCAGTTGACAGCAATAAGCGTTGTGAGACAAGAATGAACCCTCTATTTTTGTATTCCAATTATAAATGTTAAGAGACAAATAAAAAACAAATTTCTGTTTCACTTGTTGATGAAAGTGAATCCTATCGATTTTCTTTTTTCGTGTGTGTTGTAAATATTTGTAGTTTAAGAGGGTCTCTGTTGAAATTATAGTAAATTAAATTATTCGAGAGAAAAAACAAAGCAAAACAAAACAAAGAAGGTAATAGTGATCAAGACAATTTAAATAAAGATACTCAATTATAATACCCCTCAACAATTTTAAAAATAAATTATTAATAATAATAATAATGATAATGATAAGAATAAACAACTGTTAATATAAACGATTTATGTTTAGCTGTTTGTCGTATGTATTTTAAAAGTTGTAGTTTTTAAGTCCTTGTATAATTTGGAATAGTTTTACTAGTTTCTAGTGTTTTTTGTAGTATGTATTTATCTGTGTGTAGTGTAGTGTGCGGCTAAAATAAATTTTGTCGCAATTGCACTGTAGTAGAGAGCCGTTTTACGAATAAAGTAGTTTTCATTAAAGTAGTTATGCTGCTTGGATCAAATTTATATACATATATATATAAAATATATATATATTTATATATTTACAGAACCAAACGTAAAAAAATCCTGAAATAGTGCTTGGACAGGCGGCCGGACCGGCAGCAGCAGCGTGATTTTGCTACCTTTTTTTTCGTCTAATCTTTATGTTTAATTAACAAATAGTTCTAGTCTTTTATTTATTTATTTATTTATTTGTTTATTTGATTTAATCACCGCTTTCTGTGATAACAGTCTGATTTTTCACACTCACTGCACGGTCTGTGTCTGTAGCTCTGTATCCGTGCCTTATCAAATCGCGTATCGGCGTGACTTGGATAATTAAAACGACAATATACCCCCTGTTTGTTTGTATTTTTTTTTTCGTTTCTTTAGATGAGCTTTACACATATATACACACAACGAATTGATGATACTCCGTTGTAGGACTTGGTGGTAGAAGAGGTAGGAATTGGCCTTGTGTTTGAATGTGTATGCTGTAGATATCTATTTTTTTTCTCGGAAAAAAAAACACCAAGATTCTTTATTTCCTCACAAATTATCGGAAATATTGATGAAATGGTGGTGGAAATATCGACAATTCGAATTTGATCAATAACCAAAAATAATAATAATAATAATAATAATTAAAAAAAAATAAACAGACTTGCCTTGTTGTCTTCCTTACTCAGAGAAGTAGCTTGCAGTGATCAATTATTTATTAGAGCTCGTGTGTGGATTATTATCGCAATTTTTTGATAATTGTAGGTATGTATTTGTAGAATATCCACAATTAGTTGAAAACATATCCAGTAATTGATTAATAATAATAAAGAAACTTAAATAACCCCAATTATAGGTAATGTAATTATTTATTAATAATTGAAGACAATTCATCGAGGATCCAATATTTGAAACTGATTTTGATGTGAATATTTAAATGAAAATTTTAAAACTAAATTATAGTTGTTATCTAATAAGGTATATAATAATAATAATAATACATTCCAGGAAACAATGTAACTATTGTGATGTACAAATTTACTTTATTATTATTATAATTATTTATTATTAATTGATTAATAATACAGAAGAAGGAAAGTAATAAAAAAACGAGATTGTTTTTAAAAGAGGCCTATCTCTATTTCATCCACCAGGTATCTACCGTACGGACTCTACTCCACTAAATCAACAAATTTTCCCAGTAAAGAGATCAAAAGTATTTTTTTTTCTCTATTGGATATCGATTATTTGAAGAAACGGGGGCGGAATAAGAGAACGACCACTATATTGTACTTAACGCCGTAACAATAGAACGTTCTTGTCTTATGTCATTTCAAATCGCCGATCTCACGAAGAAACAAATTGGACACCCCTGTATTCATTGATTTTTATTTAAATCATCATATACTTCATGGTTTTGTTTTGTAATTTGTTTTCTTTTAATTATTGCATTAGGAAGCAACAAGAGTGTACCTAAAGGTAAGTCCAATAGCGTCTCAAAAAAAAGAAGTATTCAACAGAAAAGGTCGATAATTGACGATGTGATAGAAAACGCGGTTATTTTTTTGGACGCCAAGAAAATTCCCGTCCAAGGGTATAAGTTTCAAGTAAAAAATACGCAAAGTACTCACGGCGTAGTTTTGCTTGTAAAACTTCAAATAGAACCATTTCTGCAAATTAACAAATTTAGAATTAAACGATTATTGGATTTTCAGTGGTTTACGTGTCGTTTTCCCATTTTTTCTGGTGGAAATTTTGAAACTCGCTGAAAATTTTGACAATTCACTGGTTTTTGTTTTTCCTAAAATAGCTAACTTTGACCACCATGATTTGAAAACCGCTCATAGTAATTTCCATTGTAATCCAAAAATCTTGGTACTACAACTTATTCCCAAACTCATAATAGAGTATCCATCCGACAAATGCAAATTATAGGTTTTTTACCGCTGCATTCCGCTTTAATCTGGAAATTTGGAAAATATTAGCATTATCTTTCGAAGAGACATATCTCGAAAACTAATTAAACTAGAAAGATCTGGACATTGAGTGGCTACTCTATTATGAGTTTGGGAATAAGTTGTCATTGGGGGCCAGATCATAATACCCTTTGGGCTACAGTTGTAGGTTATTAACAGAAATCCCTCATTGTTGAAGGATGTGTAAAAAATAGAACAAAGAAATGCCTAAGTGGTGTGGCAAAAACGAAGCGCTTATCTCTACTTTTAGTTATCTTTTTCTCTCACACACACTCGCTCTCTGCGTTCATCTGATCTTTTTGCGTATACTCCGTTTGATGGTAAATCATTAGGAGTTGCTTAAAAAGATTTCTGTCAACTGTTTCCTCTTTTTTTCTCCCTCTGATCTCCAACGCAGTCTTTCACAAGCCATACCCAAATAGGCAAAGTTACATGAAATGCCTAATAACTTCTGTAGGTTTTAGTTAATTTACTTGCAAGTACTGAAGATAGAAATCTAAAAAAATTTGGGTAGTAGGTTAAGCACCCACTAATAAGAAATTATTGGAAATTCTGCTCCTTGAGTTTAAAATAGAAGATGAAAATTATACTATATCTTTTTTGGAAAGCCATCCCATAAAAAAAAACACTCGCCGCATGAGACAAAAAATGCAAAGCTTTAAATGTGGTCACATGGCAAAAAGAAAATCAACCCTGCGTGACCGAATAGAATTACTCCAAAGAGCCCCAAAAGTGACTATTATATATATATCCCTTTATTAAAACCATTTGAATTGAAACACAGTCAAAATTCAAGGGGTTTCAGTTCTCTTTAAGGCCTCCTTAGCAATAATCATTAATAGAGCACAAGGAGAGAAGCTTAAAGGAGAATTGTTTGGTGATTCTTGCACAAGAACGTCGTATAAATGTATAAATTCCTGAATGCAATTCCTCTAGCAATTGTTATAATTCAGTATCGAACGGATCTTGGTTTAATTCCCGGTATGCTACACCTTCAATTGAGATTAAAGGAAAAAAACACAAAACGAATTTTAAGAAGATATAAAAGTTTACAAGAATTGCATTTCATTTTTCAAAATTTGCCATAATCTAGTCACGGCTCCTGCTATTACCTCTTCGTTCGATTAAAATCGTTTTCCATCCATGAATTTCTTGAGATGTGAAAGAAACCAAGAGCTAAAGCTGAGGAATAGGGAATATTTCAACAATTCGTACTTTAATTCACTGAACGTCGGGATGGGTTTTTGAGAAGGCGTGTTGTCTTGATAAAAATGATTTTTCCTTCTGTAAACCAGACTTTTTCTTATGAATTTTTACATCCAACTGGTCCAAAAGGTTACAATAATAATGTGCGTTCAATGTTTTACCAGATTAGGGGTAATCCACCATTCATTTTGGATCCCAATCCCATTATCAGAAAATGCGGTACCCAAAGCTTTAGCCAAAATATTGCTCACAGTGCCTAATGGGATACTTAGAGCTTCTTATAAATCTCTCTTGGCTAATTGACGTTCTTCCAGAACCGTATCACCATATCCTGTATTTTGCAATGATTTCCGGTGTTAACGCACCTCTTGGTCGTCCTTCAAGTGGATCTTCGCCTAGTCGAATATGACGACGTTCAAATTCAGCAACCCATCTTTCCACACATTCCAAAAATAAAATTTTTCTATTTTGCGTCAATAATAGCGCTATTATTAAAGTCGCTACTGTATCGAAATGTGCTCATTTCGATACTAGTGCTGAAAAGTAAAATGTAAGAATTTTTGTTCCACTAGGTTGGTAACATTTTCATTGATTTTGACAACTGTCAAAAATCATAAAAACAAGATACTTAATATACCGTTTTTCGTACTGATCTTTGGATTTATCGGGTAGTAAATTGCTTCCTGCATTTTCAGCAATTTCCCTTATTTCAGGTGAAGTACATGAAAATTCTTCACTCATTGTTAAATAAGCAAATTGGCGAAAAAAACAATTGATTGAGTGAAATATAAAACAATTGAAGTTTCCTAGCTGAATGTTCAATTGTTTTTTTTTTAGTAACACCAATTTCTCTAAATATCAAATCTTGCATTTTTTTTGTAAAAAACGGCACAAAATAGGCAAAATAGTATAAAAAACTCGTGGCAGAAGTCGTATATTGCACTCGTCCTTTAGAAAACTCGCGGCTCTTGCAATAATAGGCGACTTCTGACACTTGTTCTTTAACATACTATTTTATCTCTGCTCTATGTTCAGCTTTTTTCTGTTAAAAAAAGTACGGTGACACTTCAAATTTGGACAGCTGTAGATCTAAGAATGAAACTTATCGCACGACGATATTGTACACCCTGGTATTTCCAGCACAGGCTTAGTATTAGCCTAATACTATTAGGAAGCGACTCCCTCGCCAAACAGAGAAATTAATCAATATACAAAGTATCTACGGAAAAAAAATGCAAAAAAACTCTAAACACTCCTCGAAACTAAACAACCCTTAAATATATTCTTTTTAACTTCAACAACCTTTTTGAGTGTTTTACTATATCTGAAGTGTCCTTCCATTTAATAGAAGTCTGTATTCCATGTGTACAATTTTTGACGACTCCAACAGTTTCCTGTTGAAATACAATCTTCACCTTAAAACCATTGATATAGAATTGCATTATTCAAACATCATGATTGACATAAGGGGAGCACATCCGTACCAGTCAATTCGAACTCTCCATCAGTGTCACTGTTCAAATATCAAAAGTGCTAGCTGATATTTATACACAAAAAAAAGTTGTTTAACCTTATGAAAACAGACACCAGTCTTCATTGATCATAGCGCGAATGAAATGAGTACATGAAAAAAAAACTGTGTGTAAAACACATGCGCCACGACGCTGCCGACGTCGCTCCCAATCGACCGTCAGATTCCTTAAAATAACACTGCCACTATTCCAAAACAAACCATAATGTAAGTATCAGTGTTGTGGAGTCACAATTTTGTTTTGCTATTATTCCGTAAATTTATAGAATTAATAATGGATTTCCGTGGTGCTGTTTCACCAACTAGTGAATATTTCACAAACGACATTGATCCATTATCGATACGTGATAAAGCATTATTGAAACGCTCAATTTCCAAACATCATAACAACAATTTCAAAGCTGGTTATGTGCCTGTTCATGAACAACATTTAAATAAGACCGGATTACGTGGTCGGAAAACCTTTGCTTTCTGGACATTAGTTGGTTTACTGTTAATATTAGCCGTTGGTAATTTGATATTAACTATCACAATTTTGGGTGTATTACGTTTAGGACAAGGTATGGAAAGTATCGAATTAATACCGGAAGAGTATACGATCAAATTTTTTGGTGATACCGATCTGGGCCATATGTACAAACGTGATGGTAAAATTGAAGGCTTCAAAGATGAACCGGTCGAGATTTCAGCGGATGAAAGTGCAGTTTTGTTAAATTTATCGTTACGCAATGGACGGCCAATCAATAAATTACGTTTAAATCGTAATGGTACACTATTGCGTGGCATTGAATCGTTTATAATCAAAAATATGCAAGGTGAGACGATCTTTACGACAAGCTCCCCACAGTTTCAATCGTTGAAGAATGCACGATCTCTACAAGCAAAATCAATCGAAACTAATCGTATTGTCAGTCCGATTGATAGAAATCTACGTATTGAAGGGCGAATTGTTAATTTGAAAGGCTCTGAAGGGACTAGTATGGATAGTAAAGAGATCGATTGGATTGCCGATCAAGATATCTATTTGAATACAATAAATGGGTCAATTATTTTGAGTGGAAAAGATGGTTTAATTATCGATAAGAGAGGTATTCCAATTAGTACGTTAAAATACAGTAAATATATTGCAAATCAGTATAAAATATGCGTGTGTATGCCACATGGGAAATTATTCAAAATACCAGTACCAGACGGTATGCCATCGCATGTTCATTGCAACCATATCAATATGGCACCGCAACATAATCCATGTATTTAATTAATTTGGCCAAATTAGTTGAAATAGTAGAAAATTTGGAAATAAAACTTGTTATAGTCTATATCGCACTTTTTTTTGTTGGTACATTCAAATTTGGCGCGCTTATCGATTTTAGTATAAAATCAAAAAACACTAGATTTCTAGTGAGAAATCTAGGGTATTTCGAATTGTTACCAAAACAAAACAAAAGAAACTTCACGGCATTGTTAGTGTTGCGATCGATACGAGTGTGGTAGTTTTGCAATTTTTATGCCGGTATTTTGACGATAATCAAATAAACATCAGTAAATAATTCAACAACAATAAATCAATCATTAAATAATCGAATTTATCGTCAATTATTTTGTAAGTTATAATGGCAAGAGGCGGTATTAGAGGTAGAGGCGGCATGAACCGCGGTCTGGGCGGTAGGCCTCCATATAAAGTGAAAATGTTCCTACCGAGACATCCATTCGATTTAGCATTATGCGAATCGTCATTTCCACGTGTCAAACCAGCACCAGATGAGACAGCATTCACACAAGCTTTGTTGAAACGCAACGTTGATTTGTCACCAACGCCGGCCGAACAAACGGCTATTTTGAATTTGGTCACAAAGATACAAACAGTTTTGGATAATTTGGTGGTGGCTCCTGGGTCATTCGATGCATGTGTAAGATTATGAACATTATACAATTGTAGTAAATATCAATAATTTTGATTGTTTTAGCAATTAGAAGAGGTACGTCAAGTAGGCTCTTTTAAGAAGGGTACAATGGTGACTGGTCATAATGTGGCTGATATTGTTGTAATCTTGAAAACATTACCGACACGTGAGGCTGTCGAAGCGCTCGGTAATAAAGTCAAAGAAGATTTGAAGAATTTAATGAAGAACGAAGTTGTATCGAAAGGTGAACAATTAACACACATAACTAATGAGAAAGGCATCGAAATTAGTAATAGTTTCGCTTGTGTTCGTGTCATGGTAACAACGTTACATCATAATATAAGGAAATTAGATCCTGAAATACATTTAGACCAGAAAATTATGTTAAGTCATCTAGCAGCGATACGGCACAGTCGTTGGTTTGAAGAGAACGCGCATCATTCATCAATTAAAGTATTAATTCGATTATTGCGTGATATACGTTCACGGTTTGATGGTTTCGAACCGTTAACACCATGGATGTTGGATCTGTTGGCACATTTTGCTATAATGCACAATCCAAGTCGGCAAGCATTACCTATAAATGTGGCATTTCGACGTGTGTTCCAATTACTATCAGCCGGTCTATTTCTACCGGGTTCAGCTGGTATTACAGATCCATGTGAAGGTGTTAGTTTACGTATACATACAGCAATGACCTTAGAACAACAAGATATTTGCTGTTTAACCGCACAAACATTATTGAGGGTATTGGCACACGGTGGTTATAAACATATTTTAGGTTTAGAAGGGAATGCTTCAATTGCTAAAGAAATGTCCGTATGGGATGGTGTTGTTGTATCACCGTTAGATAAAGCTTATGAAAATCCACCGGAGAAGAAGGAATGTGAGGAAGAGGATGAAGATATGGAGGCTGAAGCCGATGAAAGTATGGAAACTATTGAAACTTAGATCAATTTAGAAATTAAAGTAATGATGGTTCTTTTGTGGAGTTTTCGTGAAATAAAACAGATTTTCGACAGGATTCTGAATGTTTTCGTAAAGTTCTCGGTTTATTTTATTATTAAGATTAATATTGATTCAACGAGAAACATCACGGATCTTCGATAGATCGAACCATCATGGTAGATTTTTTCAACGAATAATCACCCAGCCAAGTTTCCCACATTAAACCACCGTAATGGCCATTATCGTATGGATTGCGGTGGTAAATCCCATTCAAATTTGATTCAAAACAACTAAAATTGTGGTAAATCATTATAATATTATTTAATTAAAATTAATTACCTATTAAACCACCAACCACCACCGTACGATACAGCACACGGACAACATTCCGGTGCTTGATCATTTTTCTTATCATAAGTACTGAAATAGGATCCATTATGACTCGTAAATGAATCACTAGCATTGCCATGATAATTTGCTAAAGTTAAACGATAATTATCGTGTTCGGATAGAATTTTAAATTTTCCAAATTCACAAAATACGTAAAGTTGATTGAAATCTTCCAATTCAATACGTAGAATCGATTTATTTTGCGTTAATTCATAAATTAAATCGTTACCCAACCAAAAATCTTTATTCAAATCACCAAAACCGCACTTATACTCATACCATGATAGATTAAAGTTTTGTAAAATCGGGAAATTGTTGCGGTGTTGTATAATGGTCCAACGGTGATTATTACGTGTTGTGCAATATCGCGAATTTTTATGATAACTGTGATAAGACAAATTTGATAGCCGAGCAAAATTGTAAATACCATCCGGTTGATTGTTGTCGAGGTCTTCACAGGAGTATTTATCCAGTTCTTGATAAATCTGATAGCCTGTGATTGGTTTTGTTCGAACTCGTCTTCGATTGAAAAGATTTTCGAAATGTTCGATTAATAGATCGAAATATTTTTTAAAACTTTTATCAATTTGTCTATTAATCGATTCTTCAAATTTGTTGAATTGTTCAGAATTACAGAATTCGTTATTTATGATCGATCGTTTGTTTCTGATCATTGTCGATGAGTTTTCAGTCGACTCATTTTCTGTAAGCTTATTGAAAATTGTATCGATTCTCGACGATATATTTCTGAGTAATTGTCTGAAGCGTTTAGGCGTTTTACATTTTGTGTCAGATCTTTCTTGCTTTAACATAAAATCGATTCTCTCGATATTCTTAACGGTATTACGCATATCACGCAATGTAATATCGTTACGTAACGTTTTGCTGTAGATTTGATCGTTTCTTTGGTTTAAATTTGTTAGAATCTTATCGATTCTTTGGAATTGCCGTAAAATTTCATCGAATTTATACTCGTAAGTGGTTAAAGTGCTCAATTTTGTATCAGAATCGATGAGGTGTTTTTGAGTACTGCTAAAAAATCAATCATACAGTAAGCTCTGAAACTACGATATAAGGTTTGATTGTTTTTTCTTCCAGGTCCAGCTACAAGGTGTAATGCACCCGGACCACTTACTTTTTTATAGAAGCCCCCAAAAATATTCCTACATTTTCATTTTTTATTTTGTTTTTTAGAAAAGGTCTAGAGGTTCTTATTATGAAGGAATTTAGGACTCCTTGGATATTACTTGTAGAGAAGACCGATTTTGTCTCTTTCTAACTTACTGCGGTCGTAATGATTCTAGGTTTACCCATAATAATACAGATAACAAATGACCTATTGTCTGTTTCTGGTCAATTAGCAATAAGCATGCAATAAATTTGATTATTTTTATTTAAAAAATGATTTTATGCCATCTCAATCAAATTTTGGGTCGTAAATCTGACGAAATATAGAAAAACACATAAACCTTACTTGCTAATTATATCAATTTTTCGATCGATACTCGCCAACTGCTGATTCCAAGCCGAAAAGTGCAACTGGAACATGTCCCAAACATGTGATTTTTCTGATAAATCATTAGAATTTCGTTCAATACTGATTAAACGCTCTTCGAAATTCGTAGAGAATAATTTATACCATTTGTGCAATTGCGCTAATTGTAAGTATTCAAATGAAAAAAAAAAGAATATTAAGATTGAGTAAATAAAAGATTAAATTATTGGATGTTACCTGTCAGCACAGCATTATTGAAGTTGGCTTCATTAGTCATTAATTCATGATTACTACGATCTAAATCATGATTAGCAATTATATTGTTTATTGATATTATTATGAACAATAATCGGAACATTATTATTTAAAAAAGTGTTGACGATTAATTGGATTCGTTTGATTGCAAACGCAGATTTCAACTGAATGTAAACAGAAAAATATCAATTCAAGGGCGAAAACATTCAAGAAGACGTTGACTTGGATATTTAATCGAAGACAAAAAACGATTAAATTTCCAGATGTTTCCTCTGGTACAATCGCCAAAAATTTATAAACAACGATCAAATTCTTCATAAGTGATCCATCTGTAGTAGATGGAAAATTTTGAAAAAAATATGGTTAATTTTAGCTTTCTTTTACATGATTTTTCATGATTGATAAGTGCTTAAAGGTTTTACGTTATGGTTCGCTAAATAGACTTATTTCAGCAATTGCTGAAAAAAATCTGAAACAAGCACTCAACCAAAATTGTCTACTACTGGAGATGAGTTGTGCACGGTTGACTTTTTTTTTGTTACAAAATATTGAACACTTTAAGAAAAAACTTCTTTTGCATTCGTTTCCAGTATTAATAAGCTACAACCACAAATCAAAATTTAATAGACAACTTATTTAGAATTACAAATTTCTCATTTGTTTATCAACCGAATTGGAACTGTGTTATTTATTATATAATCCATAGTGTGCTTCATGTATGTATTCCTTCTTCCGAGATTTACATCCATTTTTCAAAAAAAAAACTTACTTGTTTCGGAAAAATGTTGTTTATCTACGGTACACACGGATCTATCACCATTATTTTTATCGATTTCAAACAGAACGAGATGGTTAAAAGATTTACAAAGACAATTGACTTATTATTATTATTATTTATTTATTAAATTAGCATCGACACTATTTCTATTACACAGTAACTACATTTTCATCCTAAACGGAATTACGACCATAGCACATATTCACCTGGCCAAACAATGCTTTCAATCCATGGTATATAACCGGAGACTCTCGTATAGACACCAGCGCTGTTTTTAAAACCGCACGCTTTACCAAACGATGTTACACCAATAATCTGAAAATATGAGAGCGCGATCTCTAGATCGTAATAATAAATTTGCAATGGTCCACCCGAATCTCCTGGACACGTATCTTTACCATCCTTATCACCAGCACAGATTTGTATCTCTTCTCTAATACCCTGCTCCAATTGTTGTGTTGGTACATTAGCATAGGCTTCTCCACACTCATTATAATCAATAAAATTCAAATAAACTTTCAATAAATGCGAACTAGGTTCACCTTCATAATCGGTTCGGCCCCAGCCGGTGGCTGTGATTTGTTCTTTTGGTATGTCATTTGCTACATATAAACATGCTGGTCTTATATAGTCATTAAATTTTACAATCCGATCTAAGAGTAATAGAGCTATATCGTGATATTTTGATGGTGGTTTATAATCGGGATGGCGAAAGGTTTCACTAACTTGGAAATCTTCAGGTGCCGCATCGTCGGTTGTGTTCTTTATATCTAGATCTCCCAAGCGGACGATTTGCACTTTACCACTATAAATAGAAATTAAACTTTGGAATAAGTATATTGTGTCATAAGTCAGGAAAGTATTGTATGCTTTTACTTTCCAAATTATCTTTTTAGTTGGATGGGCAAAGACTCGAATTTATTCCCCAAAAGAATCACTTTGAAGGGCTAGTTTTAGACTAAGGGCTCTAAGGACGGATTCTACAGTTCATTTAACACCGAATGATATTCTGACAGAAATTTTCTATCGGTATAAATCGTAAAATTTCCGTTTTACAAGTCGAGAGTAAAGTGCCGTTAGGAATATTCCTTAACTCAGCTTTATTCTACCTAGGGCCAGACTGATGATGTAAATCGGCCCGGGCGTTTATTAGTCAACAACGACCTATGATACCTTTTATAGCAACATATTAACAGAAAAGTTTAAAATTTCCGTATTCCAATAACAAAGTATATACAGAGGCGTAAAGGTGGGCAAACCAAGTGGATGGGAAAAAAATACCGTTCGTTGTTGAAATTTTTACATGAGTCGAAAGAAGATAGAGAGAAAATTGAAAAAAAGTAGATAATAAGATGGAGTTGCAAATCTCACCCACCCTTAATCATCTTCATTGTGAGTATAATGATTTTATCCGACATAGTATGATTGATACCGGCCAGTAACATTTCGGAGAAGAGCAGAGATTAAATAAAGAATTTTATATGTTCGTAAACGACCAGAAATGGTAATTATTACATTTTTTTGTTTACAAAATACAAAATCTCTGTCCTTCTCAGACACGTAACTGACGCGTATCAATCATGCTATGTCGGAGAAATTCATTATAGTTTGGCAAGTCTTAGGCAAACTCTTATGACAATGGGTGTCGTTCCCAAAAGCAATGTGGACACGTTTACTGAGCTAATCAACAGTGGCGGTTTCTCTTTATGGTCATTTGGTCAATGTCCCCCGAAAAAAACTTGAAACTAAAGTTAATTTAATTATAATAAATATAATTACTTTCGCGATTAAGATTCACCTTTTTTATGCCTTATTGTCTTATTACTAGTCCTAATTTAAATTTTAGATCATATATGCTTTTAATTTTGTATATCGATTATATTTTTTAGCAGTTAGATTACTATCGGGCCGTAAGTTCAATTTGACCATATGCAGTTCTTATGGTATATGGGGATACATGTAAGGAGAAACAGTGACAGATATATCGACTTTTTCGAGTACAAGAGAGAACAACCTTTCAGTCCTATATCTACAATTGAGTCGACGGCCGAAGATTGTAAATCAATAATTCTCTAGGGTTGTTCTTTTCTTGGTACTGGAAAAATGCATATGTTGAAAGTTTTTTCCTAAATTTAGATTTGAGATTTAGTTTATTACGAACAATTGTGTAATATACATGTGTGTGTATAAATCAAAATAAGGCGGTTTTTTTTCGAAATGAGTGTTATACAAGAAATAGTTGCGCTAAAAGAAGCAAAAACATTAAATTTTGAAAAAAGACTAGAAAAAAAGCAAAGTGGACGACCAAAATCAATTATGAATTTGAAACAATAAACAAAAGACAGAGGAAAGGAAATCAGCAGATACTTCAGGGAGTCTATGTATAATTTATGTGATTGGATATATGGTTGTGAAATGAAAAATGCACTTTTTTGTTATCCGTGTGTATTGTTTTCGAATGATGATGTGTGGGCAAAAACTGGTGTTACCGATATTAAACATTTAAAAGACAAAATTAAAAAACATGCTTCTTCCAAGGGCCACATAAATAGTTCAATAAGTTATGCTAGTTTAAGGCGTGTTGATATAAGACAAGAACTTGATAGTGCTTACCGTAGATCTGTGCAGGACTTCAATGAATCTGTTTCGAAAAACAGGTATGTTTTAAGCAAAATAATTGATTGTGTAAAATTTTGTGGAATTTTTGAAACTGCATTGCGCGGACATGATGAAAGTGGCACCTCTGAAAATCCGGGGATTTTTCGGGGACTTATAGACTTTGTATCTGAATTAGATGGAATATTTAAGGAACATCTTAAAAATAGTACGGTGTTTAAAGGAATATCGAAATCCATCCAGAATGAAATATTAGATGCTATGCTCGCTGTAGTACATGAGTATATTAAAAAAGAAGTCAATGAAGCTAATTTTGTCGCAATTCAAGTTGACGAGACCACAGTTAGTTCTAATAAGACGAAAGTGATATTTATTTTCTGATATGTAATAAACGGTATTATTCATGAGAGGTTTTGGAAATTTATTAACACTTTAGGTACTACAGTACAACATTTTACTGATGCTATAAAGACGGAACTTGAGATTTTAAAAATTAACGAAACACCTAATAAATTAATCGCTCAAAGCTATGATGGTGCATCAGTAATGAGTTGTAAACTAGGCGGTGTACAGGCAAAAATTAAAGAAGTTTATCCGTCCGCAAATTTTATTCATTGCTATGCCCATCAACTTAATTTAATACTCCAGAAAGCGGCCAGTCAACACAAAACAATCAAAATATTTTTTGCAAATTTACACTCATTTTCTTTTTTCGGAAGATCGCCTAAACGCACTGCAGTGCTGGATAGAATTGTTAAAGTAAAATTACCCAAAGCTGCACCTACGAGATGGGCTTTTAACAGTAAGTGCGTCGAAATTGTGTTTATATACAAACACGATATCTTAAATTTGTTTAAAAGTTTTAGATAATGTTGGTTGTTGAATAAAACAATTTTGGACTTCCATTATCTTATTTTTATTTAATACTAGCTGTTACCCGGCATGCGTTGCAATGCCTTTGGATGTACAGCATTTTATTGTACACGAATGAATCAGATTTCCCGATGTGTGAGCACATCGCATGTAAATATCCAAGCGAGAAGCACACATTTCCCAAATTTAGGCCACACATTTGTAGCGATTGTCTCAGTGGAATATGAAATTTACAAAACGTATAAAAACTCGAGTAGTATATCTGTCGGAATCACTGTGATGCATGTGAAATGTACATACATCTTCTCCAAATTTTCTCTTTAAAAGTGTAGCTTTGATAATATTGATTATCATACTTTTCACTTGCTTCTCTTTGCCCATCCGTTTGAGATGAACGGATTTGAAGTCGGAATACCATTTTCTTTTGCGCTTGAGATGTATTTGGATCAACCAAATAGTTTTCGTATTATTGGCACAATTAATTTGTCTATTATAACTTTTCGCAAGCAATGATTTTTGAAAATTCGCCCCCTAAGGGGGTTAAACAGCGTATTAAAGTTCGAACACGTTAAAAATAAAAAGTGGAATTATATTTTTATTGTGGAACGTTTTTTGGGGCCAAAATAAATGTCGCTTGAAGGGTCAGATTTGCTAAACCCGGCCCTGGCAATAACTATGAGGATTTCATTCATTACGAATCTCCTTTGATGGTATTCAAAGAAAAAAACTAACGATCAAAGCTAAACTATGACACATGCAAAAAATTTGAAGTTAACCATAAGTTTTGACAATTTAGCTGTGAAAAGTCTATTATTATTTGGAAAATTAAAAATGTCAGCTGACCAACTAAACCCTTCAAAAGTCCCTATATTTTAATACAGGAATAATTTTGACGTCTAAAAATGTTTAATATGGGCCAAGTATTACTGTTATTATTAATATTTTAAATGTCTCATCTCATATTCTATAATATCAAAAACTAAAGACTTTGGGAACATCTATGCATTCAACTGCATAAGTCTTGACCTATAAGCTGTCAAAATTTCGTAGTGCAATTGTAAATAGCATATGTTATATATTATTTTCTGTTACCTGGTAACCGAAATGTCACCGATTGCATTTGTTTCAATTTAATTCTGCCCATCATACAGACTAATACGCAGAATACACAGAAATTAATGATTGCAGAATGATGGTACTATTTCTATAATCTTGCCGGTCATGTGAACAACAACTCACCAAAGTTTCATCGCATTCGGATAAGTAGTTTACGAATGCATAAAGGACAAACATACATACATACAAACATTCATTTTTATATATTAAGATTACTGTGACGTTTGAACAACAGGCAATAAACACAGCACCAATCAAACCGAAATTATGGTTACGATATGTTGACGATACTTTCATCATATGGGAAGGCAACAACAACCAGCTCAAAGAATTTCTGCAGCACGTCAATAGCATAAGACCTACCATCAAATTCACAATGGAACAGGAGACAGAAAACCAATTACCATTCCTAGATGTTATGGTGTACCACCAGAATGGGAACATGCATACGAGTGTATATAGAAAACCAACACACACCGGTCAATATTTAAACAACGCATCGAATCATTCCATGACAACAAAACGCGGAGTCATCCGCAGCCTTTATCACCGGGCGGTCTCTTTATGTAGCGACGCCAATAGTTTATCTAAGGAAATCCATAATCTAACATCGGATCTGAGACAGAATGGGTATGATTTAAAGACAGTTCAAAATATCATCAACGAACAAAAAGAAACTCAACCACAACAAGAACAGGACAACCCAAAATTTGCCCTTGACCATACGTCAAGGGCACATCGGAAAAAATCGGACGTATTGCCGCCAAGTACAACATAAGAACAGCATTTAAAACCGAAAACACCGTCAGAAGTACACTGACAAAAACCAAACCAAAAACACTGAATATGAAAGAGGGTATTTATAAAGTGCCTTCCGAGTGCGGTGAATTTTACATTGGCGAGACTAAACGTCCTCTAGACGTGAGACTAAGGGAACATAAAATACACACACAAAAAGGTGAGACCTCCAAATCGGGAATTGCAGAACACGTATGGAATAACCAACACAACATCAATTGGACAGAGGCAGAGATGATCCACAAGGAGCCCCACCCAAGAAGACGGAAGTTCATCGAGGCGGCAGTAATCAGGAGCAACAACAAAATATTCAGCCAACCCAGTGTAGATGTCTCTGACATTTGGTTCCCCCCTCCTATCGCGCATTAAGGAGCTTAAAGTGCAATGAAGCGGAATGACCATCAAAAAATTTTTGTATATAAGCCTTAGATTTTAACAACTTGTATCATTTATTGTTGGATAACGGTTGACGATAGAGTAAACAGAAACGTCACAGTAATATTAAATAAAAATAAGATAATGGAAGTCCAAAATTGTTTTATTCAACGATATCTTATGTTGTCTAGACCAAATCATCGAAAATGAAGAAGAAAGTAACGACATAAATCAAGCTTGTGGTCTGAATAGCTATTTGGAGGATGAAAACTTTTTATATTGGTTGAGTTTTTTTATGAAATAATGCCTCATGTTGAAATATTATTTAACCAATTAGAAACAAGAAATATTGATGTGCTAACAGTTCAGAATTACATAGCATCTTTCAATAGTAATATTCAAAAAGTGAGAGATAATGGTTTACAGACAAAAACAAGCACATCATCACCGAAAAGAAGGAAAATTACTGAGGACTCTAAACGTAGAATTTCAGTAGAAATTTGTGACATTGTGTTGTCAGAAATAAAACATCCATTTGGATTCACCGACCATCTCATGATTTCTCAGTTATTTCAGTTTGAAAAATTCGAAGCATTTAATACTAATTTCCCTCACGATATTTTATACTTACAAGGAAACTATTCGAAGTGTCATCCTCCGATTTTTTTGAGCTTTTGATATGTTGTTGTCCATCGAAAAATAAGCGATGCATATTTTTTCTTAGCGGCTCTTATTGCGTTTTAAGGGGTGAAATGGACCCTCAAAGATTCGTCAAAATCCTGGTGGTTATGTAGTTTTGCATATAAAGACGATAGCAATCAGTATCAAACCAATTTTACGTTATTCCTGATATCAAATAATAAAAATACACACTTGCAGATACCACCTACCCCTATTATAAGGGGGTAAACCACCCCTTGAAAAACTTTAATCCTTCATAAAAAATTATGGCATTATCCGATGTTAATGAAAATAACGTCATTTGTTAGAGCAAAGAAAAGTAAAGTTTACCTGTTTTTGGATTTTTTGAAAAAAATAGTTTTAAGGGATGAAAAATTTATTTTTTTATTTTGATGAGAATGACTGATTATAAGCGGGAGATTTTGTTAAATTATTTGTCAAGTATATATTTATTCAACAATCCAACAGAAAAACGTTATACATCAAATATATAATCGTTTTTACATAATATATTAAATATAAGTATAATTTTTCCACCCTCGAAATTGGTAATAGAATTGTGACGATTATCCTAACCTTCAAATAAACACACATCAAATATGAATAAATAAAATACTACAAATCAAGGCATCGCCAACCTTAACGTCAAAAAATCCCAAATTTAACCTCGAAATTAATTTTCCAAAAAATTATAATTATTGTTATTTATCGGGTGAAATTAATCAATTCAATTAGAAATTTTAACTCAAAGGATACTATCAATAAGTAAATTAATTCAATAAACGTTTTAGATCTTTTGTTATTATTATTTATTGCAATTTTCTGAAATAATAACTTGGAGATCAAGTTAGGGATTTTGCGTTGCTTATGTTGGTGACTCCTTGATTTGAAGTATTTTGGAAATACAGGTTAGAAACAACTTTCAAAATTCAACCATTTGATACGTACGCACTTAAGGGATGAAAAAATCACAAAAATTTTAATATATTATCTAAAAATTATTGTACATTTGATTTATAGCGGTTTGGCATTGGATTACTCTAAAAATATTTACGTGACAAATAATATAACAAAATTTCTTGCGTATAATCAGTCATTAACATGAAAATAAAAAAAATTATGTTTCATCCCTTAAAACTGTTTTTTTCAAAAAATCCAAAAACAGGTGAACTTTATTTTTCTTTGCTCTAACAAATGACGTTATTTTCATTAAAATCGGATAATGCAATAATTTTTTATGAAGGATTAAAGTTTTTCAAGGGGTGGTTTACCCCCTTATAATAGGGGTAGGTGGTATCTGCAAGTGTGTATTTTTATTATTTGATATCAGGAATAACGTAAAATTGGTTTGGTACTGATTGCTATCGTCCTTATATGCAAAACTACATAACCACCCGGATTTTGACGAATCTTTGAGGGTCCATTTCACCCTTTAAAACGCAATAAGAGCCGCTAAGAAAAAATATGCATCGCTTATTTTTCGATGGACAACAACATATCAAAAGCTCAAAAAAATCGGAGGATGACACTTCGAATAGTTTCCTTGTTAGTCAAATCTAATTATCCCACAATAAACATTTTAAAACTTAAATCTGAACTAGAAGTGATTTACCTTCGTGAAGATTTTCGTAATAATGCTGGCGCACTTGCGGTACTACAACTTTTCCTCAACATGAATTTGTCAGAAACGTTTTCCGAATCAATACAGTTGCTAAATATTTTGTGTACTTTACCAATGACAACGGTAGAAAGTGAAAGAAGTTTTTCGACACTGAAACGAGTAAAAACATTTTTGCGAAATACAATGGGGCAATCTAGGCTTAGTGCTCTATCAATGTTGAGCATTGAAAAGACATTAGTCAAAAAAATTGAGAATTTGAATGAAAAAGTGATCAATTATTTTGCGGACATGAAGGGCAGAAGAATTGATTTAAAATACAAGCCGATTTAAGGTAAATTTCTGTTTTTTTTATTGTCGGTGTTTTTACTAGGTACCCTAGGTAATGCCCATAATAATTTCTTCGAAATAAAAAAAAATTAAACTGCACACATTTATAACTAAAAGAAAACTAATGATAAATTTACACCTAAATATAAGATTCAATATTTTGAAAAAAAAACCCACGGGCCGCCACTGCTAATCAAGGGTAAGTGGAATTTACAAATCATTTTATTGTTTATTTTCTTCTATTTTCTCTCAATTTTGTTTTAACGACTGTACAAATTTTAATGGAGGGCACTGACGAAATTCTTCCTGTGCACCTAAATTCTCCGACTCTCTTTTTTTTTTGGTTGCTTTCAACAACTGAGATATCCTTTGTAAAAAAGGACTACAAATGCTATAAAAAATGATGAGTATAATAATAGAAATGTCTTGAAGCACTTCCAAATTACTGCCTCCATTGTTTTCAACTTTATAACATGCTGAAGTTTGCTGTACTTCTTATAAAAAGCAACTGAATCTTTCTAAGTTAAGTTATAGTAACTGTAGAAACACCATAACAGGGAATAGTTATTTTCGATACGTATGCGTAAAGTGAGGTTTTCGAGTAGGGTGAAATTGAAGCACGAGTCTAAGAGACTGACACATACACAACGAGATCTCGTGCGCTTATCCCCACTCGCCTCACGGCTCGTGGGGATACACAGCGCACTCGATCTCGTTGTGTATGCGTCAGTCTCTTAGACTCGTGCTTCAATTTCACCCTACTGGATACCTCACTTTACGCATAAGTATCGAACATAATTTTTTATAACGACGAATTCTAAAGTTTTGTAGATAGAAAAGAATTAATTATTTCTAAAAAAATTTTAGAAAATAGTAAGGTTAGTTTATTTCCTCGCACACTTGATCCAGTTGAAAATCACTACTTATTTACTTTCACGCACGCTGCTGTACTTTCACGCACGGTGTTGTACTTTCACGCACGCTTACTATAGATCGTTATACCATGCTCTGAATACGGTTCTTTACGCCCGCCATACAACGCTCGAATATTGAACTTTAGAAGCGGGAGTTATAAAAAATTAATATGTGAAATCTTAATTGAGTTCTTTCTGTTTAAATTTGCTTACTGCCTCTAAATAGAGAAATACTGATTAACAAGATGATTATAATTAATCACAACTTAGACTCAACTTTACATGCATTCGCAGTGGCGTATCTAAGCTACTTGGGACCCGCCCGCAAAAAAATTCGGCGGGCCCTCTCTAAAATAAAAGAACTACCACAAATTAAAGTGAAAATGATACTAATTTGTCTCATAAACTTTTGTTACACACTTGAACTATTTACAATTATTTTAATAATATGTTTATTTAAAAGCTCGTTTTTTTTACTAAAAATTCGGTGATAATATCGTCCAAATTAATATTTTGTGTGTAATCGCTTTTACTCAAAGCTTTAAGTCGAGATTGTGACATTGTGCTTTTCAAATATGTTTTTATCAAATTTTATTTCCAAAATGACTTTTTCGATGTTGCAGAAGTAACAGCCCGTTTAGACGTTCAAGCCATTTGCGCAAACTGGCTTGCATAAACCAGTTTGCGCAAATAAATCGTTGCGTGTAAACGATGGCATGAAGTTTGGCAAGCCAAAAAATTTGGCTTGAGTAAAATCTGTTTCGACAGAAAATTGGCTTGCGGTTGGTGTATTGGTATGAACGTCTAAACGACGTTCATGCCAACACACCAATCTCACGCATGCGCATCGATGAAATCCTTCTACTACCTGTTCACCCCAACCTAAGTGTAAGAAAAATTCGTATTATTGTGTTCGTTAAAATGCCCACCGAAAAGGAAGTTATTTCTGAATTTATTGAAACATATAAATCGTTTCCCTGTTTATGGAAGATAAAAAGTCGAGAGTACAGCGAAAACAAATCCCGTTTAAGCAACCATTGTTTAGACCATTTCCTTTTAGCCTTTAATTGCCTTTTCTTTTTTATAAGGCACACCGCAGCCGTTGCAAGAATTAATTCTTGATCCAAATCTTCCATTTTTAATAATAATAATGCAATTAACTACAATTTTCACACTTCCTCACACCAGATTTGCGCAGACTAAACTGAACGTGTGAACGACAACATTTTATTCAATTCATTGGCTTGCACAAGCCAATTTGCGCAAATGGCTTGAACGTCTAAACGGGCTTTAACAGGAAGTATCAAAAATAATTGTTACAGTGCACAGGTCATCAAAACTGCTTCTGATACATCTATTTTTTATGAATAAAAAAATTTGACAAATCTTATGTAGATACTTGCTACATCTGAATGTTCTGACAGTATTACAGTCTTCAAATGAATTATTTACTAAACAATATCTTCTGGGTACTTAATTGCAAGATTTCTTGATTTAAAAATAATTTAGTCTTCCTTTATTTCCACTAATGTTATAATTCAAATCTCTTTAGTGATGTTAACAATCTACATTTTGTCTAGTTATGTTTTTTAAGATAAAAACAAAAGTACTATTGATTCTATGAAGTTTAGACTACGTATGTAGGAGGTTTTTAGAAGACTACCTATTTCATATGTCAACTACTTTTTTAAAGACAATTTTTTCGTTTTTTTCTTTTGCACATAAGCACATATTTATGAAAATATTTTCTTTTTCTTACATTGTGGGGCCCTCTAAAGTTTGGGGGCCCGCCCGCACGACGGGCTCTGCGGGCCCTATTTGTACGCCACTGTGCATTCGGCGGTCATCAAAATCGTCTTTGCTCTAATAACTCTCATTAGATTATATTATAATGCTTATATTTCAATCGAAATCAACCGCAAAGGTGATGTTAACGGGTAGTAAATAAGATATGATCTAAACAACTTCCACTGTTTTCCGGTCCTACTGTGAAACTTACTATTGTGTAGAAAATAAACAATGCGCGGCTGTTAAAACAAATCTTTCGCTGATCAACGACCCACCACACAACCATTTTGTATCGTTTACATCACCGTAGCCTAAGATAGCCTAAAATTACAACTTTTTTTTTTTAAATCTTAGCGAAAATTACGTATTTACCATATGTGGAAACTCTTTAGCTAAAGATGGTATACCACCGTAGGCATAGCGAAAGTCGCGCTTAAGATTTGCTACACATTCTATGATTTCAATGAAGAACAAACTTAAGATATTGCACACTTCAACTTGAAAAAGAAATACTCACTCTGTCGGCTAATTATTCCAAGTCCATTGGCCAAAGTTTGATTTTTTTGTGGACAACATACGACCGGTGAATTACGCAGAAAACCACAGCTTTGTGGTGCTTGTCTTGTTTTTAATAGATCCGTAGCGTAAGGACAATATTTTACAAATTTACAAACTCCACTCTGATTCGTTGCTTTCAGCAGACAATAATTACCTTATTTTAATAGCAAACAAACGGTAATTTTCGTTTTAAAATCAGTTCAAATTGTTCTTACCAATATCCTGTCCAAGACTGAGAGAAAACAACGTAAACAAAACCACCTTGGAAGTCGACATCATTAATACTAAATGAAGATATTGAAGATGTTGCTGTTATTAAGTAATTAATAACCATTTGGGGATTGCCTTTTAACTGAATTTCTGTAGTTTTCCGTTTTTGTTTCTTTTATATATTTAGGTGATTAGAAAAACTTTATTTTCTTTGTACATTTTTGTAGAAAATTATTGTTCAATTTATAATCAAGGATATTTGTCAATCCGCGTTTTTTCCGAGATAACCAGTTTTAGGTAGAAACTGGTTATCCTCGTTAATTAAGAACTGTATTCTATTTTTAAAAAAATAGATATTTAGAGGAGTTACACTTATGGTACTCGATGCCTTAAGGACCGTACTCACCAAGCGCGCACCGTGTAACCGAACGTTTGCAAACGTTCGCGATCATGTACTCACCAAACGCGCATGGTATTTGCAAGCATTTGCAAACGGTTGAAACTATTCCCGAAAGTTTGTGATAAATATTTTCAATGTATTTATGGCTTGCAGATGGGGTCCAAATGTTTGCGAACATTCGTGGCTAGTGTCCTCACCAAATGCGCACCGTGCAACCACACGTTTGCAAACATTTTTGAAGGTTCCGATATAGATGGGAATCTCACAAATGCACAAAGTGCCCAAAAGTAATAAAGCAATAAACATAAAATTTTACGATAGTTCCAACAAAGGAACCGAGGCAGATGTGCAGAAAAATGTTTGTTAAAGCACGTACTTGTGTTGAAGGGACCAGCAACGGTCAATTTAAATTAATTCTAAATAATTTTTTTCAACGAAAACAAAATATTTATAAACAAAAAAAAATTATAGATAGGTACACCACAAAATCCAAAGGAAACTGAATATAAGCGCTGAGGATAGTCCAACTAAAAACAATTTCATTTGTATTAACATTTGCATTAACATTTCCTCATAACTACAAATTATAATAATTATAAAATGTTCAAATAAACACAATGTCTGTCTGTGTCTTAATTTTTGATTTATTATCTAGTTGTGTAGTGGTTCAAAATCGTGAAAAACAGATGATTATTAAAAATATACCTATCGATAATGACAATGACAAGGAAGAAGTGTCCTATGCAATTGAATAAAAAATGTTTCAGTCTGTTTCTGTAATTTCTTCTCATTTATGTCTAATTTTTTTACTCTATGTTAATTCATTATCACTTGGATATGACTTACAAAAAAGTAATAAAGACAATCCAATGTTGCTTTTGACAATTTCGAGTGCGACCACTTGAATCGTAAGGTACTTTTCTGGCTATTGTTACCTACTAGTAGGTAGAATTTTCGGTCTCTCTCTCTCTCTCTCTGACAATTCTATAAGAAATTAATTAATTTAAAATATTAATAATAAATGATATAACATTTAAAATAAATCTTCATCAGTTGAGAGTATCATCATTATTATTAACAACTTTGACACTGTTTTGCAATAATGGTTATGAAGAATAATGGATTAGAAGAATCAATGTAGCCTTTAAATTTCGATACGGAATATCTTACTTTATATTTGGTAGCAAAATATACCTATTAATGAAAAACAATAGTAACAATTTAATCCACCATTTAAACTTACAAATAGAAATGTTTTCTTTGTTTTAAATTATTTATTTCTAAAAATTATAAAGCAAAATATCAGGACACATAATTGAATAAAAAGTGTTTCAGCTTGTTTCTATAATTTAGTCTCATTTTTCTCTAATTATTCATCTTTGAAAAATCTACCTGTTTCATTATAATCTACACCAGAAGTTGCATTTGTCGATTCTATTTGAAATTTATGACCTGTAGGTACCGCATGTATGCGGTTCTTTTATTTTCTATCAGCTGCTAGTACCTGAAGATTCATTGTGTAGACACCTAGTTTTATTACTTTTTTGTATAATATCGTCACACTGATTTCAGTGTAAACATACTTTTTATTACTTCTAGATTAAACTGTTAAGTAATATAGAATCGACACCTTTCAATCTTGATTACCAAAAGAATGCAATTGTCCAAAGTAACGAAAATTTTTTAGTTGGAAATTCCTAAATTCCTTGAATGTCATTACCATACGAAGATCTTAATAGCATAAGCAAAAGCGGTCTGTTAATTAACTCTTCCTTAATCAATTTTTCTAATGGTTTGACTTCGATAAATATATATGAAACACATATTCCTACTAGTGACGTGTCGGATCATTGAAAAATTAGATTCGCAAATACAGGTACGGATACGGATTATTTGTCTCCAGATCCGCGGATACGGATACGGATATGGAACTAGTAGTTTATTCGATAATTCGGCTAAGATTATAAAATATGCAGCACAGACACCGACTTTACTCAGCGACGGAGCCATTGTAAATAAACGAATTTCTACAAAAACCATTGTCTGTGGTAGAGATCGATATGGTGGCGACATCTTATTTTCCAAATTTGAGTCGTTCAGAATGTTCGCGAATGCATTTTTGGTGTGGACACGGCGTACTCACTGCATTTGCAAACGTTTGCAAACTTTGCAAGTGCTGTTTGCGAATGCGCGCTTGGTGAGTACGCTCCTTTATACTAATCTGAGTCGGAATTCTAAAGCCGCGTACTCACCAAGTGCGCATTCGCAAACAGCATTTGCGAACGTTGCAAACGTTTGCAAATGCAGTGAGTACGCGGTGTCCACACCAAAAATGCATTCGCGAACATTCTGAACGACTCAAATTTGGAAAATAAGATGTCGCCACCATATCGATCTCTACCACAGACAATGGTTTTTGTAGAAATTCGTTTATTTACAATGGCTCCGTCGCTGAGTAAAGTCGGTGTTTGTGCTGCATATTTTATAATCTTAGCCGAATTATCGAATAAACTGCTAGTTCCATATCCGTATCCGTATCCGCGGATCTGCGAATCTAATTTTTCAATGATCCGACACATCACTAGTAGGAATATGTGTTTCATATATATTTATCGAAGTCAAACCATTAGAAAAATTGATTAAGGAAGAGTTAATTAACAGACCGCTTTTGCTTATGCTATTAAGATCTTCGTATGGTAATGACATTCAAGGAATTTAGGAATTTCCAACTAAAAAATTTTCGTTACTTTGGACAATTGCATTCTTTTGGTAATCAAGATTGAAAGGTGTCGATTCTATATTACTTTACAGTTTAATCTAGAAGTAATAAAAAGTATGTTTACACTGAAATCAGTGTGACGATATTATACAAAAAAGTCATAAAACTAGGTGTCTATATACACAATGAATCTTCAGGTACTAGCAGCTGATAGAAAATAAAAGAACCGCATACATGCGGTACCTACAGGTCATAAATTTCAAATAGAATCGACAAATGCAACTTCTGGTGTAGATCATAATGAAACAGGTAGATTTTTCAAAGATGAATAATTAGAGAAAAATGAGGCGAAATAATAGAAACAAGCTCAAATAATTTAAAAAGAAAGAAAACATATTTTGCTACCAAATATAAAGTAAGATATTATCCCGTGTTGAAATTTAAAGGCTACATTGATTCTTCTAATCCATTATTCTTCATAACCATTATTGCAAAACAGTGTCAAAGTTGTTAATAATAATGATGATAGCGACATACTCTCAACTGATGAAGATTTATTTTAAATATTATATCTTTTATTATTAATATTTTAAATTAATTAATTTCTTAAAGAATTGTCAGAGAGAGAGACGGGGGAAAAGAGAGAGAGAGGGAGAGACCAAAAATCCTACGAACTAATAGGTAACAATAGCCAGAAAAGTAGTTTATGATTCAATAAAAGTCGCCCTCGAAATTGTCAAAAGCAATAAATTCTACATTGGATTGTCTTTATTACTTTTTTGTAAGTCATAATGAATTAACATAGAGTAAAAAAATTAGACATAAATGAGAAGAAATTACAGAAACAGACTGAAACATTTTTTATTCAATTGCATAGATAAAAACAATAACAATTATGGTAAAAATAGCTCAAGATGATTGATATTATCATACAGTTAATTTATTTCTTTTTATATTTTTAAGTTGCTGTAAATAATGAATTTAAAACCGATTAGGGTTGTTTTTCTTTTGTTTTTAATATTTTAGCAGTAATGCATACATAAGATCCAATTTTATATTTAATAGCAATATGGTCACAAATACTGGAATTTCCGACTATTATACTTGTAGGTATTAACCCAAATTGAGGGACTAATAAAATTCGGCATGGTTGATGTTTAGCACCATGTTTCTTTGTTGACAATATTAATACGAAAAACGTGTTTGTCTAGCATTGCACACGAATCAACGCAAAAAAATCTTAATTTGAAAAATACAGTCAATTCATTTCTTTTTATATTTTTAAATTGCAGTAAATAATGAATTTAAAACCGATTAGGGTTAAAATTGACAATAATAAAGTCTTTTGTATTTGAAAATTAATATTTTAAATTTAATCATTGAATTTATGCGGTTTATAGAATGATTTTGAAACTTTTCTCATTATTCCCTTTTTTGAGAAGTATTTTCCGTATATTTTAACTGTAGTACATTCCAATAATATCTCAAAAGCTCAAAGGGTTTTAATCTTTCTGTTTTAATAAAATCAATAACAATTATGGCAACAATAGTTGATTATTATGACTATCATTTATCATCACAATTAATTGATTTCTTTTTATATTTTATATCTTTTTATATGTTAAAAATTTAATTGATGAATTTTAAACCGATCAGGGTTGTTTTAGAGTAAACAATAGCATCCATAAGAGAAAAGTCCGTGGTCTCTGTAAAAAACTTTTCAACATTCCAAGAGACTTCAAGTCTCTCCAAAAGAAAGAGAAGAATATATATTTTATCCTTATAATCGACAATTTTAGAGTGACCGTGAATTGTCTTTGGTCTCTCGTAAATAATTTGCGTTCAGACTAGAAAGACCAGACTCACAGATTTTTGGAGAGACTTGCCTCTGCTATTTTGCGCAGACCACGTCGATCTCTCCTATTTTCGCGCAGACTTCATTCGCACGGATTTGTCTCTCTAGTCTGAAGGCGACAAGAGACAAATCCGCAGACAAGTCTCTCCAAATGTCTTTGTAAAAGTATGTGTAAAAGTCTCTAGGTCTCTCGTTGCATTTACACTAAGAGACTTGTCTCTGTAAAAGTCTGGTCTCTCCTAAAATCTGCGCAAAAGTCTCTTAGTGTAAAGGCCCCTATTGTCATTACCGATACGTATATTTTTAATAATCATCCGTTTTTCACGATATTGAACCACTACACAACTAGATAATAAATCAAAAATTAAGACACAGACAGACATTGTGTTTATTTGAACATTTTATAATTATTATAATTTGTAGTTATGAGGAAATGTTAATGCAAATGTTAATACAAATGAAATTGTTTTTAGTTGGACTATCCTCAGCGCTTATATTCAGTTTCCTTTGGATTTTGTGGTGTACCTATCTATAATTTTTTTTTGTTTATAAATATTTTGTTTTCGTTGAAAAAAATTATTTAGAATTAATTTAAATTGACCGTTGCTGGTCCCTTCAACACAAGTACGTGCTTTAACAAACATTTTTCTGCACATCTGCCTCGGTTCCTTTGTTGGAACTATCGTAAAATTTTATGTTTATTGCTTTATTACTTTTGCGCACTTTGTGCATTTGTGAGATTCCCATCTATATCGGAACCTTCAAAAATGTTTGCAAACGTGTGGTTGCACGGTGCGCATTTGGTGAGGACACTAGCCACGAATGTTCGCAAACATTTGGACCCCATCTGCAAGCCATAAATACATTGAAAATATTTATCACAAACTTTCGGGAATAGTTTCAACCGTTTGCAAATGCTTGCAAATACCATGCGCGTTTGGTGAGTACATGATCGCGAACGTTTGCAAACGTTCGGTTACACGGTGCGCGCTTGGTGAGTACGCTCCTTAAGAATACGACATGTAGTCGCTCGTGGGCCAGGTTCAGTACATGACAGTACAATATTTAATAATAGTCCGTTATGTGCTGATTTCGAAAGTGGTGAATTTTTATATTTTAAATAATTTAAGGTTAAGTTTGTTACAATGTAACCAACATAAACCCTAGTTTCTCTTAAAAATCACTAAACTCTCTGTCAAATTTAGTTAACAGTGAATTTAGTTGACAGCAGTGTTAAATTTAAATATTTAAAATGGCGCAGCGCAAAAAAATTTACGACGTTAAATTTTGACATAATGTCAACTGACATAGAATTTGACATAGAATGGTGCAACCCACCCGTAAGTGGTTAAAGTGCTCATTTTTGTATCAAATTCGATGAGATGTTTTTGAGTACTGCTAAAAAACCAATTATACAGTAAGTACTGAGACTACGATATAAGGTTTGATTGTTTTTTTTCCAGGTCCGGCTACAAAGTGTAATGCACCCGGACCATTTACTTTTTTATGAGGTCTAGAGGTTCTTATTATGAAGGAATTTAGGGCTCCTTGAATATGACTTGCGCCCGGACCCTTTTGTAGAGAAAACCGATCCTGTCTCTTTCTAACTTATTGCGGTCGTAAAAATTGTAGGTACTTTACCCATAATAATACAGATAACAAATGACCTATCGTCTGTTTCTGGTTAATTAGCAATAAGCATGCAATAAATTTGATTATTTTTATTTAAAAAATGATTTTATGCCATCTCAATCAAATTTTGGATTGTAAACCTGATGAAATATAGAAAAACACATAAACCTTCCTTGCTAATTATATCAATTTTTCGATCGATACTCGCCAACTGCTGATTCCAAGCGGAAAAATGCAATTGGAACGTGTCCCAAACATGTGATTTTTTCGATAAATCATTAGAATTTCGTTCAATACTGATTAAACGCTCTTCGAAATTCGTAGAGAATAATTTATACCATTTGTGCAATTGCGCTAATTGTAAGTATTCAAATGAAAAAAAAAAGAATATTAAGATTGAGTAAATAAAAGATTAAATTATTGGATGTTACCTGTCAGCATAGCATTATTGAAGTTGGCTTCATTAGTCATTAATTCATGATTACTACGATCTAAATCATGATTACCAATTATATTGTTTATTGATATTATTATGAACAATAATCGGAACATTATTATTTAAAAAAGTGTTGACGATTAATTGGATTCGTTTGATTGCAAACGCAGATTTCAACTGAATGTAAACAGAAAAATATCAATTCAAGGGCGAAAACATTCAAGAAGACGTTGACTTGGAGATTTAATCGAAGACAAAAAACGATTAAATTTCCAGATGTTTCCTCTGGTTCAATCGCCAAAAATTTATAAACAACGATCAAATTCTTGATAAGTGATCATCTCAATCTTTATCTGTAGTAGATCGAAAATTTTGAAAAAAGTATGGTTAATTTTAGCTTTCTTTTACATGATTGATAAATGCTCAAGGGTTTTACGTTAAGGTTCGCTTAATAGACTTATTTCAGCAATTGCTGAAAAAATCTGAAACAAGACTCAACTAAAATTGTCTACTGCTGGAGATGAGTTGTGCACGGTTGAATTTTTAATTATTTTTTTTTAAATATTGGACACTAAGAAAAAACTTTTGCATTCGTTTCCTGTATTAATGAGCTATAACCACAAATCAAAATCTAATGGAAACTTATTTAATTAAATTGATTTTTTCGTCTTTCTTATTAGTTTATTCCGAGAGGAATTGTGTTATTTATAGACCATAATGTGCTTCATGTCTGTATTCCTTCTTCTGAGATTTACATCATTTAAAAAAAAACTTACTTGTTTAGGCAAAATTTTGTTTATCTACGGTACAAACGGATCTATCACCATTATTTTTATCGATTTCAAACAGAACGAGATGGTTAAAAGATTTACAAAGACAATTGACTTATTATTATTATTATTATTTATTTACTAAATTAGCATCGACTTCATTTCTATTACACAGTAACTACATTTTTATCCTAAATGGAATTACGACCATAGCACATATTCACCTGGCCAAACAATGCTTTCAATCCATGGTATATAACTGGAGACTCTTGTATAGACACCAGCGCTGTTTTTAAAACCGCACGCTTTACCAAACGATGTTACACCAATAATCTGAAAATATGTGAGCCTGATCCCTAGATCGTAATAAGAAATTTGCAATGGTCCACCCGAATCTCCTGGACACGTATCTTTACCATCCTTATCACCAGCACAGATTTGTATCTCTTCTCTAATACCCTGCTCCAATTGTTGTGTTGGTACATTAGCATATGCTTCTCCACACTCATTATAATCAATAAAATTCAAATAAACTTTCAATAAATGCGAACTAGGTTCACCTTCATAATCGGTTCGGCCCCAGCCGGTGGCTGTGATTTGTTCTTTTGGTATGTCATTTGCTACATATAAACATGCTGGTCTTATATAGTCATTAAATTTTACAATCCGATCTAAGAGTAATAGAGCTATATCGTGATATTTTGATGGTGGTTTATAATCGGGATGGCGAAAGGTTTCACTAACTTGGAAATCTTCAGGTGCCGCATCGTCGGTTGTGCTCTTTATATCTAAATCGCCCAAACGGGCGATTTGCACTTTACCACTATAAATAGAAATTAAACATTGGAATAAGTAAGGAAAGTATTAAAAAATTATCTTTTTAGTTTGATGTGCAAAGACTCGAATTTATTCCCCAAAAGAATCACTTTGAAGGGCTAGTTTTAGACTAAGGGCTCTAAGGACGGATTCTACAGTTCATTTAACACCGAATGATATTCTGACAGAAATTTTCTATCGGTATAAATCGTAAAATTTCAGTTTTACATATCGAGAGTAAAGTGCTGTTTGGAATATTCCTTAACTCAGCTTTATTCTACCTAGGACCAGACTGATGATGTAAATCGGCGTTTATTAGTCAACAACGACCGATGATACCTTTTATAGCAACATATTAACAGAAAAGTTTAAAATTTCCATATTCCAATAACAAAGTGTATACAGAGGCGCAAAGGTGGGCAAACCAGGTGGATAGGAAAAATTTCGTTACCGTTCGTTGGTGAAATTTTTACATGAGTCGAATAATAAGATAGAGTTGCAAATCTCACCCACCCTTAATAATCTTGATTGTGAGTATAATGATTTTATCCGACATAGTATGATTGATACCGGCCAGTAACATTTCGGAGGAGAGCAGAGATTAAATAAAGAATTTTATAATATCTTGGTAAACGACCAGAAATGGTAATTATTATATTTTTTTTTGTTTACAAAATACAAAATCTCTGTCCTTCTCAGACACGTAACTGACGCGTATCAATCATGCTATGTCGGAGAAACTCATTATAGTTTGGCAAGTCTTAGGCAAACTCTTATGACAATGGGTGTCGTTCCCAAAAGCAATGTGGACACGTTTACTAAGCTCATCAAGGGTAGGTGGGATTTACAAATCCATTTTATTGTTTACTTTTTTCTATTTTCTCTCAATTTTGTTTTAACGGCTGTACAAATTTTAATGCAGGGCGCTGACGAAATTCTTCCTGTGCACCTAAATGGTTTGCCCATCCTGTATGTACTGCATCCATCCGACCCTGATTCTACCTCTCTCTTTTTTCTTTTGGTTGCTTTCAGCAACTGAAATATCTTTTGTAAATTGTAGAAATGACCCTAAAACGTAAGTCTGCAAGACAAAAGGACTACAAATGCTATAAAAAATGATGAGTATAATAATAGAAATGTCTTGATACGGTTCCAAACTTTTACCTCCATTGTCGTCTTAGGCCAAATTAGGTGAATATCTTGGAAAATCGACATACCTAGTATATTACCACGTAAAAACTTGTATTTTGGCATCCTAAAACTGTTCTCAAAATTCACAAATAATTGGATGGTCGCAAGTTTTAAAGTCAGGGCTCAAAGGTCACAAAAATCGAATTTTTACATTTTTTGCAAATATCTCGTTTTCTATGGGTTTTACGCTATTTATATTTATTATCAATATTGTAAAGAATTAAATTCTCTACAACTTTTGTATTTAACATTTTTTCATACCCTGAACTGTTTTCGAGATAGAGGGCGGAGAGCGCGCGGTCAGATAATCATGTCAGGTCAACTGGTAGTCCCGATCAAAAACTGGATGAACTTGCTGCAGCATTTGTAGAAGAAAACTGTGCGGTTCAGAGATTATTTGAGAGTGGAATGCAAACATTATTAGCGGTTTATAATGCTCCAAAATCTGTGGATAGTATCGATCATCTCCGTTATGCACTATACGTCAAGTCAACAAAGTCGAATAAACCTGTGCAGTTATCAAATATTCCACCAACGAGTGGAGCAGCTCACCAACATTTCAATCGCGTTTATTATCAAATTCAAAGTTGGTTAGGGCATGATTTAAAACCCCAGGAATGGGGTTGGACAATGCGTAACGAATTCCTGGAACCTATCATGACTATTTTACTACCTGCTCCAGATGAATTACTCAATACAATATTCTGTAACTGCAAGAGTGGCTGTGGCTCAAGATGTGGATGCAGAAAAGCGGGGTTACAGTGCTCTTTTGCTTGCGGCCAGTGTAATGGACAAGCTTGTCTCAATGCTGTACCATATAAAACCGATATTAATGATGATAGAATCTTTGACCTAGAAATCATGAAGGACATGGAGACAAATGTCGTTGAAGGCGGTAATGAAGAGGAACTTGAAATTTTGCAGCAGCGGGACGATGACGACGATGATGATGAAGAAGAAGAAGAGAATTGAAATTAGAACTTGTTCTCGAAATTTTTATTACTTTTGACAATAATAACTCTATAAAATGACGCTTTTAATAAAAACATTAATGAAAAATTTATTTCTTTTCTTCTTTAATTATATAGAAAGTCATTAATATAAATTAGATTAGAATTAAAATATAATTTAAGTATTTTTCTCAACAATTTTTTAATTACATGACCAGGTAAGTGTTATTAAATAAATTGACACTTAATTAAAAATCGATAAGTAACCAAAAAAAATGAATTTAAAGAGAAAATTAACAAAAATTGATAATTATGTATATTTAGCAATAATTTATAACCTTAATATTACGAGTTTTTGATCGGGACTACCAGTTGACCTGACATGATTCTCTGACCGCGCGCTCTCCGCCCTCTATCTCGAAAACAGTTCAAGGTATGAAAAAATGTTAAACACAAAAGTTGTAGAGGATTTAATTCTCTACAATATTGATAATAAATATAAATAGCGTAAAACCCATAGAAAACGAGATATTTACAAAAAATGTTAAAAAAAAATCGATTTTTGTGATCTTTGACCCCTGACTTTAAAACTTGCGACCATCCAATTATTTGTGAATTTTGAGAACAGTTTTATGATGCCAAATTACAAGTTTTTACGTGCTAATATACTGGGTATGTCGATTTTCCGAAGTGAACTCCTATAATGACTGGACTAAACGTGCTGAAGTTTGGAGTACTTCTTATAAAAAGCAACTGAATCTTTCTAAGGCTGTGTTCGATTTGGACGCTTTCACGCTTTGAGCGCTCACGCTTACAGACGCTATTTTTGGTCGTTCGATTTGGTGTTTTAGCGCTAACAAGATCAGCTGATCGCTTTGACAGAAGTCGTTCGATTTGGAAGCGAAAGCGCGTCTAAGCGTGGAATTTTGAAAATTGACAGATAGTCTGTTTGGTTTTAAAAATTTACAAATAATAATAATTACCGATCATTGGATAATATTCAAATATTGGCATAGATTAAATCAGATCAATTGGTATTAAATTCCTAATACATATTTATAATAAATGTAATTTAATTTTTTAGATCTAATCCCAATAAACATGTGATGGTTATTTACGTTGGTCTGAATTTTGATAATTCGCTGTTAGTATTAAACAATGTAATGCTTATTTGCATACCATTTTATATTTATATGACATGGCTGGAAAATTTCAGTGTCACAAGTTACAACCTTATTTATTTTATGCAAAAATTACTTATCGTTTTAATTTCTCAATGTTAGCAATAGGTAATGGTATTGCGGCAATTTATGTGAAATTAATGAACGTGAATATCGTTGTTGATATGACGAACAATTTGATAACAAATTTTAATCAGCATTATATATTAGTTACATATATAAACGGTATTCATCACATTTGGAATTGTTATATCTATGGCAAATGAAGCATTGGAACATTTCTTTAGTTATCCTTATAATTTAACATGTACACAGCTTTGTAAAAAGTGGACCTAGGTGTTTTACAATTTAGTTCTTGTTGATCTGTAATTTCTCTTGATTATTAATTATTAGTAAGATTTCTTTGTTTGATTAAACGTGGCCTTCCGAGAACAAGGATTTGTAGATGTTCGACCGTTTGCCAATTCAATTGTCAAGATCAGTTATAGTAACCGTAGAAACACCATAACAGGGAAAATTAATATGTGAAATCTTAATTGAGTTGTTTCGGTTTAAATTTGCTTACTGCCTCTAAATAGCGAAATACTGATTAACAAGATGCTTATAATTAACCACAACTTAGACTCAACTTTACATGCATTCGGCGGTCATCAAAATCGTCTTTGTTCTAATAAATTTCATTAGATTATATTATAATGCTTACATTTCAATCGAAATCAACCGCAAAGCTGATGTTAACGGGTAGTAAATGAGATATGATCTAAACAATTTCCACTGTTTTCCGGTCCTACTGTGAAACTTACTATTGTGTAGAAAATAAACAATGGGCGGCTGTTAAAACAAATCTTTTGCTGATCAACGACCCACCACACAACCATTTTGTATCGTTTACATCACCGTAGCCTAAGATAGCCTAAAGTTACAACTTTATTTTCTAATAGAATCCTTATAAAAAATACTCCTAGTATATTTACCATATGTGGAAACTCCTTAGCTAAAGATGGTATACCACCGTAGGCATAGCGAAACTGTCGCTGAAGATTTGCTATACATTCTATAATTTCAATGAAGAACAAACTTAAGATATTGCACTCTTCAACTTAAAAAAGAAATACTCACTCTGTCGGCTAATTATTCCAAGTCTATTGGCCAAAGTTTGATTTTTTTGTGGACAACATACGACCGGTAAACTACGCAGAAAACCACAGCTTTGTGGTGCTTGTCTTGTTCTTATTAGATCCGTAGCGTAAGGGCAATCTTCTACAAATTTACAAACTCCACTCTGATTCGTGGCTTTCAGCAGACAATAATTACCTTATTTTAATAGCAAACAAACGGTAATTTTCGTTTTAAAATTAATTCAAATTGTTCTTACCAATATCCTGTCCAAGACTGAGAGAAAACAACGCAAACAAAACCACCTTGGAAGCCGACATCATTAATACTAAATGAAGATATTGAAGATGTTGTTGTTATTAAGTCATTTATAACTATTTGGGAATTACCTTTTAACTGAATTTCTGTAGTTTTCCGTTTTTGTTTCTTGTATATATTTTGGTGATTAAAAAAACTTTATTTTCTTTGTACATTTTTGTAGAAAATTATTGTTCAATTTATAATCAAGGATATTTGTCAATCCGCGTTTTTTCCGAGATAACCAGTTTTAGGTAGAAACTGGTTATCCTTGTTAATTAAGAACTATATTCTATTTTTAAAAAAATAGACATTTAGAGGAGTTACACTTACTCGATCCCTTATACTAATTTGAGTCGAAATTCTAATGAAACTGACGAGAAATCATAAAATTCTTGTTTGATTTCAAATAAGAGCTTGAACATACATATTTGTTATTGAATATAAAGATGTTTTTCTTTTCCAAATATATAACGTCTTGATTCTAAATTTAGGCGTTAGTCTAATCATTTTAGAATTGGCCGAATTTGCCAATTAAAAAGAGTCTTGAATGATGAATGAATATCTTAGTCCCAATCCCTTCACACGAATTGTGCCGTATTTTCATTTACAAACGATATTTTTTGAATTTTCCACCTTTTTTTGTTATTATGAAGATTAGATTAATCGCATATATACGTTTTTGATAATAACCGAACAAAGGACACTTATGTAATGCTGTTTTTAGATTTGTTCGTTCTTGTTCAGTTGTGTTCCAGTCTTTGAAGTGTTAATGGTGTTTCGAAAAATTCTGCTTTTTTTTCTTAATTAATAATAGTTTATGTCTAGTGTTGGTGTTAATATGGTTTAAAAAATTTAAAGATAGGTACATGATTTCTAATTGTTTATTAAAAAGGAAAAAGGTCAAGTTTTTATTACCTAATATCTGGACTTATACGTCTACGTTTACATCAGCGGTAGAATTATGACCATAACACATATTTGCCTTCAATACCTTCAATCCATGCTATAGAGGGTGTTTTTTCTAAATAGGGTGTTTTTTCTAAATAGCGAGATCTCCCATTAGCCGTTAAGCAAAAGAAATTAAAGTCCCAAGAACGCGTACATCTGCCGATATAAGAAGGACCCAGGACCCCATACAATTTCTAGCTAACACCAAAAGAATGTTCTCGATACATGTAATTCAAAAATATTTTTTTATTTCTTAATTTCTTTAAACATAGCCAAAAATTTAAATTCAAATTGTGCTTGAAAGGAGAGTTCATTAATCTCAATTGTAAACAATCTTGACCTTTCACAGATATTTACTGTTGTCGTTAAAAACTGTAAACATGCATGGCTCTTAAAGTAGTTGGTAAACATAAACAAGGTCACGCATAAACATGTATTTATACTAATCGTATTAATTGTTATTTTCTTTTGTAATAAAAGTAATGTATTTACTACTAAATTGCTTTTTTTGTTTTAATCAGTATTTAATTCATTGAATTAAAATTTTTCTGTGTGTTGGGCAAAACGATAATAAATAATCAAAATTTTATGGTGTATTTTGGAATAAATTAATTAAAAAATAGGAACATTGTAATTTCTGTAAACATTACATATTCCAAATATTCAAACAAAGTGATGAAAATTACGCTAGGACAGTTGAACGTTGTAATAGAGCCTTCCATCCATCTGTCAAACATATTGTTTGTTTAGTTGAAGACACTGGTACTGTTCGCACCTTCGAGCAGACATCCAACAAAGTGTACAGGAAATACTTGCTGCTGAACCCACAACGAGTATACAAAGAATCAGTCGGCGTCGGGCCATATCTTTTTCGACGGTACACAAAATATTAAAGATAATGAAATTACATCCATACCGCCAGTCATTGCATCAAGATCTTTTACCAACAGATCGACCAGTGAGTGTGCGATTCTGTGAACTGATGATACGCAATAACTAGACACACACGGGCAGATTTTTGCGGAGTCATTGGTGAAATCGGTCAAGACATTGGTTCGTTAAAGGGGTAAACGGAACGAGCAATTTTGACGCCGATATCTGTGAAAAACTGATCTGGCCAACCTGAATCTTCCGTTCTCCCTTTACAGACAGATTTTTGCGAGCGATATCTGTGAACTCACAGAACTGACAGATCGAAATTTGTCGATTCCCCTTAACACGTTACTTCTTTTTCAAACAAATTTTAGAGTACGATTTTACCGCGGATTTTATTGACGTGTGCGTCAACAAAATCCGTGCTAGACTTCACTCACTTTGATCGTTGCTTTTTTCGAGAAAGTATGTGGTGTGTCATTTTTCGTTTTGTCAAACATATGTTTTCGGCCATATTGTTTCACCACTCGATGTCGACTAAAAATCTGCCAGCGATCTCAGAAATCTTTCGTACATGCTCGAAAATCTGGACCTGTCAGATTTTCGTCGTTGAACGATCTATATCTGACAGATTTTACGCACTAACGAGTATATCTGATCGGGTGACACATATCGTAGGCAACAATCTGTAAGATGTGATTTACACGATAATGCGCGATGGCCGACTAGATCTGAGAGATCAACATCTGCTGTCCAAGTCGGACCATCTGGTCGGCCGACCAGATCTGCAGCAAAAATCTGCCCGTGTGTGTCTAGCTAATCCAAATTACCATTTGAACATCCTGTTGTCAGGATACAAATAGTTGACCAGCAGCACATATTTTCAGTTAATATGTGGGTAGAATTAGTTCTAGTTATTGTTTTCCCTAATAGCTCCTAACTTATTCAGTTTTTTTTATAACACAAACTTCGATATCTTCGATATTATAAATTACAGGACGATCTCGAACACGCGGTAAAATATGTACATTACCAGAGTACGAACAAACTTTCTTATTGTTTTTCTATGAGCTTTTCTTGGATGGAAGACTCTATTATAACGTTCAACTGTTAGCGCGTAATTTTCATCACTTTTAGTAAATATTTTAATATTTTTATACGTTCTGGTATCGTGAACGGCATGGTGATTTCTGAATAGACATTGTTTGTTGTTGTTTTAATTACAATGTTGCCGGATTGAAGATTTTGTTTATTGTTTAGATGAATTTACAGTTATTGCCCCCCCCCCTCTAACCCCTCCTGTCCTGCCACACACCCCCCCATCCCACCTTAACCCCCCCGTACTCCTACCCCACCCTACACTCCCCCCCACACCCCCCCCCCACACATCTACCCCATAAACACCTCCGCCACGGCCCCCACCACAAACGTCCCCCCCTCCCCCGCCCCCTCCCCACTCCCTTCCTCCCGCTTTCACCCTCCTCCCTACCCCCCTTCATCACTCGCAATCTCCCCCTACCCCCTGACTCCCCACCCCCCTCCCTCCCCCCTTCCCCCCTCCGCCTTACCCCCCCCCCCCCCCCCCCTCCTCCACTCCCCCCCTCCTCCCCCCCCTCCTCCCCCCCGCTCCCCTCTCCCTCTTCCTCTCCCCCCCCCCGACTCCCCTCCCTCCCTCCCCCCTCCCCCTCTCCCCCCCTCCCCCCCTTACCCCCCCCCCCTCCCCCATTTCCCTCCCTCCTCTCCCCTTTGCTCTCCCACCCTCCACCCTCCCCCTCCCCCCTCCCCTCCCCCTCCTCCCCCCCCCCTCCCCCCCCCCTCTCCCCTCCCCTCCCCTCCCTCTCCCCCCCCCCTCCCCTCCCCTCCCCCCCCCCTCTCTCTCCCCTCCCCTCTCTCCCCTCCCCCCCCTCTCCCCCCCCCCCCTCTCTCTCCCCTCCCCCCCCCCTCCCCTCCCCTCTCTCCCCTCCTCCCCCCCCCCTCCCCTCCCCTCCCCTCCCCTCTCCCCCCCCCTCTCCCCTCCCCCCCCTCTCCCCTCCCCTCCCTCCCCCCCCCCTCCCCTCCCCCCCCTCCCCCCCTCCCCTCTCTCTCTCCCTCCCCTCCCCCCCCCCTCCCCCCCCCTCCCCCCCCCCTCTCCCCTCCCTCCCCTCCCCCCCCCCTCCCTCCCCCCCCCCTCCCCTCCCCTCCCCCCCCCCTCCCCTCCCTCCCCTCCCTCCCCTCTCCCCCCCTCCCCTCCCCCCCCTCCCCCCCCCTCCCCCCCCCCTCCTCTCCCCCCCTCCCTCTCCCCCCCTCCCCTCCCCCCCCCTCTCCCTCCCCCCCCTCCCCCCCCCCTCTCCCTCTCCTCCCCTCCCCCCCCCCTCCCCTCCCCCCCCCCTCCCCTCCCCTCCCCCCCCCCCCTCTCCCCTCCCCCCCTCTCCCCCCCCCCTCTCCCCCCTCCCCTCCCCCCCCCCTCCCCCCCCCCTCCCCTCCCCCCCCCCTCTCCCCTCCCCCCCTCCCCCCCCCTCCCCCCCCTCCCTCCTCCCCCCCCTCCCCCCCCCCTCTCCCCCCTCCCCCCCTCCCCCCCCCCTCTCCCCCCCCCCTCCTCCCCTCTCCTCCCCCCCCCCTCCCCCTCCCCCCCTCCCCCCCCCCTCTCCCTCCCCCCCCTCCCCCCCCCTCTCCCCCCCCCTCCCCTCCTCCCCCCTCCCCCCCCTCCCCTCCCCTCTCTCTCCCCCCCTCCCCTCCCCTCTCCCCCCCCCCTCCCCTCCCCCCCCCCTCCCCTCCCCCCCCCTCTCCCCTCCCTCCCCTCTCTCCCTCCCCTCCCCTCCCTCCCCTCCCCCCCTCTCCCCTCCCCCCCCCTCCTCCCCTCCCCCCCCCCTCCCCCCCTCCCCCCCCCCTCTCTCTCCCCCCCCCCTCCCCCCCCCTCCCCTCTCCCCCCCCCCTCCTCTCCCCTCTCCCCCCCTCTCCCCCCTCCTCCCCTCCCCCCTCCCTCCTCCCCTCTCCCCTCCTCTCCCCTCCCCTCCCCCTCTCTCTCTCCCCCTCCTCCCCCCCCCTCCCCTCCCCTCCCCCCCTCCCCTCTCCCTCCCCCCCCCCTCTCCCCCCCCCCTCCCCTCCCTCCCCCCTCCCCCTCCCCTCCCTCTCCCCTCCTCACTCAAACTCACTCCCTCCCTCCACCTCCCCTCCCCCCTCCCTCACTCTCCCTCTCTCTCCTCTCTCTCCACAACCCAATCCCTCCTCTCTCTCTCTCCCGCCCTCTGCCCTCTCCCAACTCCCTCTCTTCTCCCTCTCTCACCCCTCCTCCAACCTCACATCCCTCCCCTCCTCTCCCCCTACCTCACCAACCATCAACCGACCTCCTCGTCCCACCCTTTACCCATCCCCCCCACTCACACTCACCCTCTTTCCCCACTCCCCACCTAAACCCCCACTCCACAACAAACACCACCCTTACCAAATACTCCTTCATCACCTCTCATTACCTCCCAACCAACCACCAACTATATAAAAAACTACTGTTTCAAACATACACATCACATCTAATCCCCCATCAACACACCCTTAACTACATACCATATCTCATTAACACAAAAATTATCATTCTAACCTCTCAAAATAAACTACAAACTATATACATCCAACCCCCCTAACATAATCTATACCAATAACTAAAACACATCAACCTAACAAATAATACAACATCCAACCACTCTTATCCAAATAACTCCCTCCACAAATAAACCCAACACCTATACAACATATCACTAATAAAAAAAACATCATACACCACACCATAAAACAATAAACAATCACGCGCCCTAAAACCCACACACCCACTATCTTACCCAAAATCACTAATTATACCCCAATAAATATAATTACTTCACCTTAATTCCAATTACCTAATCTATAACATTAAATCAATATCAACCCTAAAAATAATACAATGTAACCATCTCCATCAGTAACACGACCTAAACTCAATCCATAATAAAAAACAACTACTCACCATAAACCACTCCACACAAATCAACACCCTAAAAACATTCTAAAACCACAACCCACTCTAACCACCCAATATATACTAACAAATAATAACACAAACATCAAAAAAATAAAATATTAAAAACACACTAAAAACACAATCACCAATACTAAATAAAACCACAATCACCCGTACATAAAGCAATCAAACCTCAAACAAACATATTATCCCCACACCAAACATACCAATCCACATAACAATAATTCTAAACCAATACACACAAACCTATCCCTACGTATCACACTTAAAACTACTCATAAAATACCAACACAATACAATCATCATCTCCAACAAACAAAACTCCCCCTCGGTATAACCAGCTACCTATATACAACTCACACAATCCCCACACCCTACCACAACTGAACTAACATAACAATAACAACTCACCCACAATATACCCTTCAAAATAAAACCACCCAAATAACTATAAAATATCAAGTCAAACAACTACAAAACTAACAATAAACAACAATAATAAAACACCCATCAAACAGGACAAATCCAACAAAAACATCACCCCAACCTAAATATACTATTAAAAACTATAATACTAAACAAATAAAAATCCCATAATTACATATAATTACACATGATATACAACCACCCCACACAAATAAAACAACAAATTAAACATCCTATATACACTCTACATATCCCAAATAACAAAAAACATATACACATTCATACAAAAACACAATCAACATCCAAACTCATAACATCACAACAATAACAAAACTAACCCTATCAAACTAAAAACATTACATAAAATACCCCCTCTAAAAACAATAAATAATTAAACACAAATCACACACAAAACACAAACATTCATATACCACCTACATAACACAAAATACAATACCATCCCTCCATAACCTAAATCACATCCAAATCTAACAAACTAAATATCATCTCACATATATCAATACCCCATAACGTAGAACACATCATAATCCATCCCTCAACACACACCCAATACCGTACATAAACTATAAAAAATACTCCCACACCCACAATAAACATTAAACAAATATAAATCAACAAATATAAAATACACCCCTTTCCAAAAACTCAACTACTAAAATACTATTCTACACCTACCAACTACCTCCCAACTATATAACATCTCCCCATAATACCAAACACTCACAAACAATACATAACTACCAAAACAAATATACACATATAATCAAACAAAACCCTATCACCAAAACTCGCTAACAACACACTCACCTACTACCCCCAAAAATAAATACAAAACATCCAATAAAATACCAACCTATAATCTACATAAACAACATAACCCTATAACCTCAATAATTCAAATACATAACACACATACAGAAACAAAAACAACAATCACAATCTATTAAATAATAAAAACACTATTCAAATACCTCTCATCTCACTACTATTAACCAAATCAATAAAAATTAATCAAATTCCAACTCCCCTCATCACTACAAATCAATGTACCTCACAATAACCCACACAAAAACTCCATAAAACCAAACTACAACTAAAAATCAAATATAAATAATCATATAAAACTCATGACAATCTAATCATTACCCAATAAACACACAATCATCACTAATTAAACAAAAGTTCATCACAATGATATCAAACCAAATACCAACTATAATAACACCAACCTTACAAACTCAAAACCTAACCAACCTAAACTAACATACAACATTAATCCAAAATCAAAAATATAAAAAATTAAAATCTAAAAATACTAAAAATACAAAAAATTAAAACAATAAACATTAATCCCCCAACCATTTCGACCACCAAAGACTAATATAATAAAACATTACTAGAAAATTATCACTCATCCTCTACACTAATATCACAAAGCCTCTCCATCCATTCAAAATCACCTTACAATCCTCACTCACCCCACTAATATAAATAACTACTACGACCATAATCACTCTATATAATAACCATCAAAAACATACAAAAACAAATACTCAAACCCACTAATATAAAATAACCCACATCCACACCCCACCTTCCGTCAACCCTAAAATATACACACTCCCTTCATTATCATTAATGTAATAAAACCAATCAACAAACCCTAATTAACACCCTCAATCACCCAACCTCTCCCTCACATCCACTACTCATAATCAAACAACTCACAAAATAATCATAAAATACATCCAATAATTAACAAAATCAATATTACTAATAAATACAAAACACCACTAAAAACAACCTACCTATACATAAACTCATAAAGAAGCCACCTAAATAAACCTAACATACTATTAACTCATATAAATAAAACCATATCTATACAGAATTATCATAATATTAAAATATAATTAAACAATAAAATTAATATAAACATACCATAGACCAAAACCTAACACATAAATATATTCAAATTAAACTTAAAAAAATACCATACCATATAAAACATACTCAAACCCACCAATAACAACTACAATATCACTAAAAAATAATACTAACGACCAATAAACTATACAACATAATGGATATCTACTAAAAACCCTCAAAATAATCCAATAACTCCCTAATCAAACCACCAATACTAAACCATCACTTCTAAAACTTCCTATACACTTCAAATAAACATCTCTCAACCTCATTTATCTACCCTCAAAAATATTAAACTCTCCCACTAAACATTATCTAACACCTATCACAACAACTAACTCTACATCTCCTACAACTACCCCATCATATACACCATCTACAACCACCCTCAATCACAACATCACATATACATTACTAAATATATAAATACCTCACTCTCCACAAAATACCATACTCATATATAACCAACAACTACCACACTAATCACACCATACCATAACATACCCAAAAAATCATTCTAATAATCCCACATACACAACAAAAATATCAACTATCTCCAACAATCAAACCACTTCAAACCTTCCAACAACATAACAACATCAATAACTAATACCATTACACTAATATCACAATTACAAAATACCACTCTCAAATACCCAACTATTATCAAAAATAAAAAACTATCATATATAACTAATATAACACAAAACTCATTTACCAAAAAAACATTCAACCAATCCTCAACAACTTCTCCCCAACACTTTATCACCAACCTCACACATTCACACTACACCAATATCTATCGAATAAAAAACAATACTAACATCCTATCCACAAAATTACTACCTCCCACATAATCCATCCGTAATAAAATAATCATAACCTCATCTCAATACAAATAACTAACACTCCAACTAAGACCAAAAAAATCACCCAACAAACCCAACATCTATCTCTTATCAAACCCATCTACCCTATAACAACTCAATAAACCACATCTAAAACTAACAATCAACCCAATTAGCATAACAATACTCACACATACAATCAAAATCACACGAACACTAATACTACACACTACAGTACCAATCCTCCCAAATCAAAAATAACTACAAATTCAACATACAAAACAATACACATCCAATCACAATATAAATAAAAAATGTCTTACAACCTTCAACAAATAAAAAACACAAATCCGAAAACATACATACATACCATATAAATACTATCCACAAATCGTACAAAACAACACATACAAATAATAAAAAGACATAGAAATCACAAATATAAATAATCTATCACAACAACCTAAAAACACAAAACACAAAACGCATCAACACTATCATAAATAATAATCCAAATAAATATAAACCATAACCCCCCAACCACACTACTAAAAACACACCGACAACAACAACGAACACCACATATAATAAATAATTCACTCTAAAATCCACTACCTACCCACCACTACATCAATAATCTCACTATAAAAATATAAAACAATCCCAAAATACATAAAACTAAAAGAAAACTTCAATAAAATCATCAAAATAACACAAAATAATAAATACATAAAATAATATAAAATCCACACATAACACACAAAACTCCCCCAACATTTATAAAAACATCATAATACTAAAAATATACTAACAAACATCTATACAACCCCCACACCACCCTCCACACCATACATTCCATACAACATATAAAAACCACATAAAATAAAAGAATTTAACAAAGCATAAAAAAAAAAAATTATAAAAAATACAAACAACCAACTAAAAATAAAAATTCTATCAAAAACAATTCATAAAACACCTTACACTATAAAAGAAATCATCTGATAACTAATACTACATTCAACAATCAAAAACAATATACAAACTAACAAAAACTAATCATACAAAAATCACTAACAACTTAAGTTAATAACGATAAAAACACATATAACTTAATAACAAACAAATAAAATAACAAAACAAATAATATAACAATCATTATAAAATACAACATACCTAATATCAATCCACACCCTCAACAATAATAATTCTAAATACGAAAAACACTACACAATATATATCCAATACCAACCATCACATCCCATTCATAAATAATAATAGAAATACAAAATATCAAACTAAAACCCATGAAAATCATAAGGACTTAATCAACCCGATACCACCCTTCTTCCTATCACCCATCACATAACACTGCAACTCCCCAACTATCCACATCACTAACTTCCCTCAAAACATATATCCACTTAAACAACAACCCAAAAACATAAATAAAAAAAACCACATACTAACCAATCACATCACCTCCTAACATCCCACACCTATATCAACTACATCCCGCATACAACACACCCATACCCTCCCCACAAACCACTCTATCAATACCCACATCTGACACCATTTACCCTCTATCTCCAAAAACAAAAAACCCTAACTAAAACACCCTCCTAATAACATATAAACACCCAAACCGCCTCCTACCTCTCCCACCCCTAAAACTCTACAAATCCCTAAAAAAAACCACTCAACATCAATCATAACTATACCACCAATACCTAAACATCACCCACACAACACTCCCACCTCACAACATAAACATAACACCTAACCACAAACACTAAATTCCTTAACAAAAATCACATCTCCCAACAACATCTATTACTATATATAAAAAATACACTCATACACTACAGATAAAATATAACTCATAACCAATAATACCCCACAAACTAAACTAATACAATCTTATACACATCCTCAAAAACATAAAAAAACATCACCACCATAACAAAACACCCCAACTATATAATACATTAACACATCATAAAACTTAAACCATATAATCTCAATCTACACCCCAACACAACACACAATACATAAACATACACCATCCCCAATAAACAATAATCAACAATAAAATCACTAATAACCCTAATACCTCATCATACAAACATACTCATTAAAATCTACAACCAAACTCCTAACAATACATTAATCTACATCACATAAAAACTTAATAACAATTATCACACCCACCTAACACTTAAATACACAAATAAACCATCCACAACCCCTCCCTATCACAATCCTAAAATCTAATAACACCTACACATCATCCTATCCAACAACATCCACAAAAATAAATACACAAACCCAACCAAAACAAACACCACATCACCAACCCCAACAAAGAATACTAAAACCACTCATCGACCCTCACTCTCTAATCACCCCAAAACTCATATCTATCAACAATACACACCAACCCCCACCCTTACACACTACAATCCTCACTAATCAAATCCCACACACATCATCTAACATACACTAAACAAACTAAGCAATTCACAATAACAACACTAAAACCCACACTCTCCCCCACTAAACCCATAACATCACACACCAACCAACACACACAAATACATCTAAAAAACCCACACACCCATATACTCCCTCAATGACTCTAATAAATTACATATCAATAAAAAACACTCACCATCATCAACAATAAACTACACAAAAACCAACACGAATCCATACACCTACCACAAAAATACCCAATACTACCACATATAATAAAACCCTACATAAATATCATAAAACACACACACTAACACACATTACCCACTCAAAAATATACCAAATATAAAACCCCAAAATATATACAACTACACCAACGACAATCCCCAAAAAAATCACCTCAACCCAAAACCAACCACCTACCACACACTAACCCTATAACTATAGAAAAACACCCTATCACAACCACACCCCATCGACACCAATTTCTACCTACCCAATTAAAAATAACAACACAAAACACTTACTCCCCAACAATCGTGCACCAAATAAATATATAAAACATCACTATCCTCGTTAAACCAACTATAAACCCCATCTCAAACAACAATACCAAAAAATAAAAATCAGACTAAAACAATACATCATTCCTCAAAATAATCGTATATACCAAATAACACTCCTATAAACACCACACAAATACCACCTACCACAAACCACCCCCCTGCCAATATATCGCCTATAACGCTACACCATGGGACCATAACCTAACAAAATCAACTACACCACCCACACAACCACATACACCCTAAACAATATCATCAATAAGTAAAAAAAAACATATCACTACTATAAACATATACTCATTCACCAACTCCACAACACTTAACATAACCATCAACTTCATCATCATATCCCTACCCTACACAATAATCACAAACCCTCAATAAACTAAAACCCTTATAAAATCACAAATACACACCCAAAACATATAACAACCTAAAATCAACCACCAAACTATCCAATAATACCACATAGATAATAACCTCCGAACACACCCACACCTAACACAACATAAATATACCTTAATCAGCCAAACCAACTTCACTCCCCAAAACCATAATCAAAAACACATAATAATATCACCATAACAATATCTCATCTATTGGGCCTACCCCTACCCCTCTCCCCCCTACCTCCTCAACCCACTAAACCCCTCCCCCCCTCACCACCCACCTCCCAAACTGAACATCTCCACACTCCATCCTCAGCAATCTCCCCACGACCTCTAAATCAAACAACCATCACACCTACACCCCCTAACAATACCCCCCCAGGGCCTTATACTACCTCCCTACCCACTCCTACAACCCCAACACCCCCACAACCCAACCCGACATCACAATCCTACAACAATAACCACCCTTCTCCCTTCCCCCACCCTACATCCTCCACACTCTCCCCCACATCCCCTTCTCCTTCTCTTCACCCTCTTCTTCACCCTCCTCTCCCCCCCTATACCCCACCCCCTCTCTACCTACACTCACCCCATTTCCCTCCCCTCCCCCTCTCCCCTCCCCCTTCCTCCCCCCCCCCTTCTCCTCCCTCCCCCTCCCCCCCCCCCCTCCCCCCTCCCTCCTCCCTCCCCTCCCCCCCCCTCCCCCTCTCCCCCTCCCCCCTCCTCTCCCCCCCCCCCTCCCCCCCTCCCCTCCCCCCCCCCCCCTCCCCCTCTCCTCTCCCCTCCCCCCTTTCCTCCTCCCCCTCCCTCCTCTCCTCCCCCCCTCCCCCCCCCTCCCTCTTCCCCCTCCTCTCTCCCTCCCCCCCCTCTCTCCCCCTCCCCCCTTCCCCTCCCTCCTCCCTCTCCTCCTCCCCCTCCCCCTCCCTCCCCCCTCTCCCTCCCCCTCTCCCCCCCTCCCCCTCTCCCCCCCCCCCTCCTCCCCCCTCTCTCTCCCTCTCTCCCCCCTCCCCTCCCCCCCCCCCCTCCCCCCCTCCCCCTCCCTGTCCCCCTCCTCTCCTCCCTCCCTCCTCGCTCCTCTCCTCTCCCCCCTTCTCCTCCCTCTCTCCCCCCTCCACTTCCTCTCCCCTCCCTTCCCCTCCTCCCCTCCCTCTCTTCCCCCCCCTCTCTCTCTCTCCCTCTCTCTTCCCTCCTCCCTCCCTCTCTCTTCTCCTCCATCCCCTCTCCTCCCTCTCCTCCCCCTCCCCCTCTTCTTCTCCTTCTCATCCCCTCTCCTTCTCCCTTCTCCCCTCTTCTCCCCCTCCCCTCGCCTTCCTTTCCCCCCCTCCCTCCCCCTCCTCCCCTCTCCCCCTCCTCTCCCACCTCTCTCCCCCCCTCCCCTCGCTCTCTCCCTCTTTCCCCTCCCCTCCCTCCCCCCCTTCTCCATTCCTCCCTCTCTTCCCCCTCTCCCCTCCCTCTCTCCCCCTCTCCTCTCTCTCTCCCCTTTCCCTCCCTCTCCCCTTCCTCCTCCTCCCCTCCTCTCTCCCCTCTCTCTCCTCACCCTTCCTCCCCCACCTCCCCCCTCTCCCTCTCCTCCCCTTCTCCTCTCCTCCCTCCCCTCCCTCCTCCCCTCCCTCCCTCCCCTTCCCCCTCTCTCCCCCTCTCTCCCCCCTCCCCTCTTCCCCCCTCTCACCCTCTCTCTTCTCCCCCTCTTCCCCCCCTCCCCTCTCTCCCCCCTTCTTCTCCCCTCTCCTCTCTCCCTCCCATCCTCCCCCCTCGCTCCCCTCCCTCCCTCTCCTCCCCCTCTCCCCCTCCCTCCTCTCTCTCTCCCCCTCCCCCCTCCTTCCTCCTCTTCCCTCTCTCTCTCTCTTCTCTCTTCTCTCCCTCCCCCCCTCCTCTCCCCTCCCTCTCCCCCCTCCTCCCCTCTCCCCCTCCCTCCCCTCCTCTTCTCCCCTCCCCCCCCTCCTCTCCCCTCCCCTCCTCCCTTCCCTCTTCTCTTCCCTTCTCCCCTCACTCTCCCCCTCTCCTCTCCTCCCTCTCACTCCCCCTCCCCCTCCCCTCTTCCTCCTCCCTTCCCCTCCCTTCCTCTTCTCCCCCCTCTCTTCCCTCCCCTCTCCCTCCCCCTCCCCTCCCTCCTCCTCCTCCTCTCTTCTCCCTCTCCTCTCTCTCTCTCCCCTCCTTCTCTCCCTCACTCTCTCCCTCTCCCTCTCTCCCTCTCCTCTCCCTCCTCCTCCTTTCCTCCCTCCCTCCTCTCTCCCTCCCCTCTCTCTCCCCCTCCCTCCCTCCTCCTCTCCTCCCTCTCCCCTCTCCCTCTCCTCTCTCTCCTCCTCCTCCCCACCTCCTCCCCTTCACTTCCCGCCTCTCTCCCCTCTCCTTCTTCCCCCTCCCTCTCTTCTCTCTCCCTCCCTCCTTCTCCTCTCTCTCCTCCTCTCCTCTCCCTCCTCCTTCCCTCTCCCCTCTCTCTCTCTCTTTCTCCTTCTCTTCTCCTCCTCCCCCTCCCCCTCTCTCTCCCCTTCCTCTCCTCCCTTCTCCTCCTCCCTCCTCTCTACTCTCCTCTTCTCCCCTCCTTCTCCCCTCCTCTCACTCCTCTCCTTCCCCCTCTCCTCTCTCCCTCTTCCTCTCCACCTTTCCCCCTCCTCCCTCTTCCCTCTTCTACTCTCCCCTCTCCCTCTTCTCTTCTCCCTCTCCTCCTCTCTCCTCCCCTCTCCTCCTCTCCTCTCCCCTCTCCCCCCCCTCTCCCTTCTCCCCCTCCCTCTCCTCTTCTCTCTCCTTCCCACTCTCCTCCTCCCCTCTCTCCTCTTCTCTTCCCTCCCCTTCCCCCTCCTCCTCCCCTTCTCTCTCCTCTCCTTTCCCTCCTCTCCTCCCCTCCTCCCCTCTCTTCCTTCCTCCCCTCTCCTCTCCTCCCCTCTCCCTCCTCTCTCCCCTTCTCCTCTCCCCCTCCCCTCCTCCTCCCCTCTCCTCCCCTCTCCCTTCCTCCCCCTCTCCTTCTCTCCCTCTCCTCTCCCTCTCTCTCTCTCCCTCCTCTCCCCTCCCCTCTCCCCTCCACCTCCCTCTCCTCTTCCTCTCCCCCTCTCTCCCCTCCTCTTCTCCCCTCCTTCCTCCCTCTCCCTCCTCTCCTCCTCTCTCCTCCTCCCCCTCCCTCCCCTCTCTCCCCTCATCTCTCTTCCTCCCTCCCCTCTCCTCTCTCTCTCTCCTTCCTCTCCTCCCCTCCCCTCTCCTCTCCCTCTCTCCCTCCCTCTTCTCTCTCCCTCTTCCCCCTTCCTCCTCCCCTCTCTCCTCCTCTCCTCTCTCCTCTTCTCCTCTCCTCCCCCTCTCCCTCTCTTCCTCCCCTCTCCCCTCCCCTCTCTCCCCCTCTCTTCCCCCTCCACCCTCCCCTCTCCCTCCCCCTCCCCCCTCCTCTCCTCTTCCTCCTCTCCCCTCCCCCCTCCCCTCCTCCTCTCCCCTCTCTCCCTCTCTCCCCTCTCCTCTCCCTCTCTCCCCTCCCCTCCCCCCTTCCTCTCTCCCCCCCTCCTCCTCTCCCCCTCCCCCCCCTCTCTCTCTCCCTCTCTCCCCTTCTCCTCTCCCCCTCTTCTCCCTCCCTCTCCCCTCTCCTCTCTTCCTCCTCTCTCCTCCTCCTCCTCCCTCCTCCCCCTCCCCTCTCCCCTCTTCTTCACCTCCCTCTCCCTCCTCCTCCCACTCTCCTCTCCTCCTCCATCTCCCTCCCCCTCACTCCTCCCTCCCCTCCCCCCTCCTCTCCCCCTTCTCTCCTCTCCACCTCTTCCTCCCCCTCTCCTTTCTTCCCTCTCCTTCTCTCCCTCCCCTTCCCCCTTCCCCTCCCTCTTCCTCCTTTCTTCTCCCTCCTTCTCTTCCCCTCCCTCCCTCCCCTCCCTTTCCCTCCCCTCCCCCTCTCCCCCTCCTCTTTCTCCTCCTTCCTCCCTTCCCTCTTCTCTCTCCCTCCTTCCTTCCCTTCCTTCCTCCCCTCTCTCTCCCTTTCTCCTTCTCCCCTCCTCCCCTTTCTCTCCTCCCTCCTCCCCTTCTTCTCCCTTCTCTCCCTCTTCTCCTTTCTCCCTTCCCTCCCTCCTTCTCCCTTCTTTCCCTTTCCTTCTCCTCCCTCCCTCCCTTCTCTCCTCTTCTCTCCCCTTCTTTCCTCCTTCTTCCTCTCTTCTCCCCTTCCCTCCCTCTTTCTTCCTTCTCTCCCCCCTTCTCTCCCCTCCCCTCTTCCTTCTCTCTTTTCCCCCCCCTCTTCTTCTCTCCCCCCTTCTCTCCCTCCTCCTCCCCTCCCTTCCCTCTCCCTTTCCTCCCCTTTCTTCTCTTTCTCCCCCCCTCCTTCTTTCTCTCCCCCCTTTCCTCCCTCCCTCTTCCCTCTTCTCTCCTTCTTCCCTCTTCTTCCCCCTTCCCCTCCCTCTCCTTTCCTCTCTCCTCCCCTTCCCTTCTCCCCCCCTTCCCCCTCTCCTTCTCCTCCCTCCCCTTCTTTCCTTCCCTCCCCCTCTCCTCCTCTTCTCTTCTCCTTTCCTTCCTTCTCTCCTCCCTCTCCTTTCTTTTTCCTCCTTCCCTCTTCCTCTCTCCTCTCCCTTCTCCCTCCTTCCCTCCTTTTCTCTCTCTCTCCTCCCTCTTCTCTCTCCCTCCTCTTCTCCTCCTCCTTCCTCTTCTCCTTCCTCTCCCTCCTCTTCTCTCTCTCTTTCCTTCTTCCCTCTCTCCTTCTCTCCCTTCCTTTCTCCCTCCTTTCTCCTTCTCCCTCCTCTTTTTCTCCCTTTCCTTTCTTCTCTTCTCCCCTCCTTCTTTCCTCCTTTCCCCTCTCCTTCTTTCTTTCCTCCTTCTTTCCTCCTTCTTTCTTTTTCTCCTTCTTTCTCTCCCTCCCTCCTTTTCTTCCCTTTTTCTTCTCTTCCCCCTCCCCCCTTCTTCTTTCCTTTTCTTCTTCCCCCTCTCCCTTTCCCTCCTTTCTTCTTCCTTTTTCTCCTCCTCTCCCCTCCCTCCTTCCTTTTCTTCTCTCTCCCTCCCCTTTCCTCTCTTCCCTCTTTCCCTCCTTCTTCTCTCTTCTCCCCTTCTCCTTCTTTCTCCCTCTCTCCTTCCCCTTTTCCCTTCCCCTCCCTTCTTTCTTCTTCCTCCTTCTTTTCCCTCTCCTCTCTTTCCCTTCTCCCTCCTTCCCTCCCCCTTTTCTCCCTTTCCTTCTCTTTCCCTTCTCCTCCCCCCCCCCTTCTTCTCTCCTTCCCTTCTCTTTTTTCCTCTTCCCCTCCTCCTTCCTCTTTCCCCTCTCCCTCCTCCCTTCTCTCTCCCCTCTCCCCTCCTTCTCTCTCCTCCCTTTTTTCTCTTCTCTTTCCCTCCCTCTCCTCCCTTCCCCTTCTCTCCTTCCCCCTCCTTCCCTCTTCCCCCTCCCCTTCTCTCTTTTCTCTCTTCTCCCCTCTTTCCCCCCTCCTTTCTCTTTTCCTCCCTCTCTCCCTCTCTTCTCCTCCCCTTCTTTCCTTTCCCTCTCCTCCCTTTCCTCTCCCCCTCCCTTCCCTCTTCCCTTCTTCCCTCCCCTTCCTCCCTCTTCCCCTTCTTCCCTCTCCCTCTTTTTCTCTCTCCCTCCTTTTCCTTTTTTCCTTTCTTCCCTTTCTCTTCCCCCCTTTCCCCTTTTTCTCCCCCCTCTTCCTCCTCCTTTCTCTCCTCCTCTTCCTTTTCCTCCCCTCTTTCTTTTTCCCTTCTTTTCTTCTCCCTCCTCCTCCCCCCTTTTTCTTTTCCTTCTTTCCCTCCCTTCCCCCTCCTCTCTTTCTCCCTTCCCCCCCCTCCTTTCCTTTCCCTTCTCTTCCCTCCCCCCCTTCTTTCTCTTTTCTTCCCTTCTCTTCCTCCCTCCTCTCTCTCTCCCCTTTCTTCTCCTTCTCCCCCCTCTTTTTCCTTTTTTTCCCTTCTTCCTCTTTCCCCCTTTCTTCCCCTTTCCTCTCCCCCCTCTTTCCTCCCCCTTCTCCCCCCTCCTTTTTTTCCCCCTCCCCCCTCTTTTTCTTCCCCTTCCCTTTTTCCCCTCTCTTCTCCCTTTCCCCCTTCTTCCCCCCCCTCCCCCCCCCCTCCTTTCTTCCTTCCCCCTCCTCCTCCCTCCTCCTTTTTCCTCTTTTTTCTCCCTTCCCCCCCTCCCCCTTCTCTCCTTTCCTTTTTCCCCTCTCCCCCCTTCCTTTCCCCCTTCCCTTCCCTCCCTCTCCTTCTTTTTCCCCTCCCTTCTCTTCCTTTCCTTCCTCTCCTCCCCCCCTCTTTCCTCCCCTTTCTTTCCCTTCCCTCTTCCTCTCTCTTCCCCTTCCCCTTTTTTTCTCCCCTTTTTCCCTCCCCTCTTTTTCCTCTCTCTCTTCTTTTCCTCTTTCCTTTTTCCCCCCCCTCCCCCTTCTCCTTTTTCCCCCCCTTCCCCTCTTTTCCCTTCTCCCCCTCCTTCTTTCCCTTTCCCTCTCCCCCTTTCCTCCCCCTCTTCCTCCCTCCTCCCCCCTCCTTTTTCCTCTCCTTCTTCCCCCTTTCCTTTTCTCCCTCCCCTCCCCTTTCCCTTCCCTCTTCCCTTCTTCTTCTCTTCCTCCTTCCTCCTTTTCCTCCCTCCTTTTCCTTTCCTTCCTCCCCTTTTCTTTTTCCTCCCTTCCTCCCTCTCTCTTCTCTTCCCTCTTTCTTCTTTCTCTTCCTTTCTTTTCTTCCTTTCTTTTTCTTTCCTTCCCTCTTTTCTTCTTCTCCTCCTCCCCTTTCTTTTCCCCTTCTTCATTCCCTCCCTCTTTCCTCCTCCCCTTCCCCCTCTTTTCCCTCTTTTCCCTTTCTTCTTCCTCTCCCCCCCTTTTTCTTTTCCCTCCCCCTTTTCCTCCCCCTTCCTCTCCCCTTTCTCTCCCCTCCTTTCCTCTTTCCCTCTCCCCTTCCCCCCTCTTTCCTCTTTTTTTCCCCCTCCTTTCCCTTTCCTCTTTCTTCCTCTTCCCTTTCTCCCTCCCTTTCCCCCTTCTTCTCTTTTTCCTTTCTTTTTTCCCCCCCTTTTTAACTTTTCCTTTTTTCTTTTTTTCGCCCCCTTTTTTATTGTTTTTTTTTGGGAACTCTTTTTTTTTCTTTATTTGCTTTTTTTTTTTTTTTTTTTTTTTTCGTTTTTATTTTTTTTTTTCCCCCCCCCCTTTTTTTTTCCCCGCCCCCCCTTTTTCTTTGCCCTCTTTTTTCTGTATTCCCCTATTCCTACCCGTTTAGCGAAACCTTAGTTCGATCAGTCTCTTCACAGATCTTCCGCTTTTCTTTTGTGATGCGCTTTTTTCTTTTTCCCCCCCTTTTAGCCGTTTTAGAGACATCCCCCTTCCCAGCGATGCCATGAGACCCCCTTCAGGGCAAACGACCTATTCTCATCGCACATGCGTATAGTAGACTAAGCACCTCCCACACCCACCCAGCCACTTCACCTCCTTCTTCCCCCCTCTCTCAGATCATGTCCCCAGGCTCTATCTCCTACCTTGATTTACGCAGGACATCGATTATTTGTAACCATGAGCTTCCAAGACTCCCTTTCTCAGCCACCGAGCCTCTTTACGCCCCCTCCAGCGCTCTCGTTCCCCCAAGCGCTCCACTCTCCCATCGCTCAACCCCTCGTTTTGGTAACGCCCCCCTACCTAGCCCACCTATATGGGTGGCGCAGCCGACTTCCCCCCTTCCCCACAGATTTATTTGACTTTATGCACATTAGCTCTTTTGCGCCTCCTCTCCAGGTCCCTTTCTTCTCCCGCTTTTTTCTCTCCCTAGCCTCTTACGCCCGATATCCGTTTTTTCTTGTGTCCTTGGTAGCGAACCCCCCTCTCACACTTTCCACCTCACCCCTCAACCCCCTCATTCTTTCTTTCATTCCCACGCCCTTCCTTTTCCCCGCCCCCCCGTCCCTGCCCCCTTTTTTTGTTCCCTAGTCTTCCTTCTTTTTTCATACTTCCCCCCTTTCTCCTTCCTTTTTTTTCCTTTCCTACATCTTCCCCCCTTTATTTCTCTCCTCTTAAACTTTTTTCTCGTTCCTTGAAGCTTTTACCCAACGCGCCCTTTTTTGTTCTTCTTTTTCCCCAATTTTGAATTCTTCCCTCTTTTTTTTGTTTTTCCCTTTCCTCCCCCCTCTCTATTTTTTCCCTTTTACCTCCTCATTTTCCGTTCCCCCCCCCGGTTCTCGCCTTCCTTATCCCACCCCCTTCCTTCATTGATTTTCTCTTCTCTGACCCATCCCATTACGTCGGTGCTCCTCTCCTTACGTCTCCCCTCTCCTGTTTTTCGACCTACCTTTCTCCCTCCCACCCTATCGTTTTTCCCCTCGCGTTGTCCCCCCGCCGGGCATTTCCGTCTCCCTTATCGTGACCCAGTATCGCCCGCCTCTTCGCGGTCATGGCACTCCGCCCCCCTGGGCCACTCCCCCTTCTCCATTCAACCCCCCAGTGTTCTCTTCTAACAACGTTGGCGAAC